>ML776718.1:410843-463228 GCA_009831015.1 Picea engelmannii | reverse complement strand
GGTCAAGTCCCTAGTTTCTTCAATGGCGGAGACCTTAGCATCATACTTCAAGAGAAGTGATCTCAACACTTTTTGTACAACCAATGATTCATCGAGATCTTCACCTAATCCTCTGATAGCATTAACAAATTCATCAACTCTAAGAATATAGGTTGCAATATCTTCCTTTTCATTCATCTTCAAGTTTTCAAATTCTTCTCTATGTCATTGAAGCTTGACATGATTAACTTTTGGATCACCTTCATAGATATTATTGAGTTTGTCCCATACCTGTTTAGCAGTGCTGCATCCCATCACTTTGCTAGCAATGGTTGTTTCCAATGCTGCTAGAATAACATGTCTGGCTTTTGAATTACAACTCATAAGCTTCTTCTCATCTGGATTGGTTGGAGCATTATTTGGAATTAAATAGCCATTTACAACTAAGTACAAAATGTCTACTCCCAAAGCCATTAGGTAAGTTTTCACTCTATCACTCCAGTATGCATAATTTCTTCCATAAAATGTTTGAATCCCATTTGAAATGTGCTCATGGTCATCCATCTTTGCTCAGGATTTTCCTTCCAGTGGTTAAACTGTTCTGAAGGAAACTTGCTCTGATACCAATTGTTGATACTGAGAGGGGGGTGAATCAGTATCAAGTACAATTTAAAACCTTTTTCAACTTATACTTAAACCATTCAACTATATCCAATGAGCAATGAACAATAGTATAAGAGTTACACCAATACACCACAATACACCATGCACAATATATGAGAAATAATCAATAGTTATTATTCAAGGGAAGTAATGAATTCCAAAGGTAGCTATAGCTTCCAAATGTAAAGGGAGGGATAAACCTCCAAGAGGAAGATACAATCCTCCAATATCAAGATATATTTGAACTCTCCATCCTTTCCCCTTCCTTTCACCCAAGAATATATGAGAGATAATAAAACTTTACATTAAATCATCACATAGAACTTGATAATGCTTCCTGAGACTTCTTCAATTTCTACAATTATTCAATTCTTGGATTACTCTGATCCTGTATATAATATTACTCAATGTATTCTCTGAAACTCCTCCAATTTTCACTCCTTGAATCCTCCCCAAAAACAGGTTATAGAAAGAATGGTAGACTTTATTCAATTCTGGTCTATTCAGAAGACCCAACTTGTATAGCATTCCCCGCACTCAATATTTAACATCCGATTCTGAAACTCACACACAAGAAACTAAAGTCCATAATATTTCCAATGGAAGTGGTCCCACGTCATTTGGATTCCGTATGAAGAAGTTATGATTGCTTTACCCGGAACACCTGTTTATTGACTAGCTTTAGGACTGGTCACAAACCCTATCTTCCACAGAGTGTATCTCCATAATTATAGCAAATCAAGAGCTGAAATTTTTACCAAAGGTACCTGGATATTTCTTCTCAATACCATAACAATTTAACCATTTTAATTGTTATAGAAAAAAATTTATAGCAAAAATGGTAAGATGACCTGAAAATAACATACATTAGAACACATCACCAAAAGATTTGATCCTCCCTTGAAATCCGGCCTTCTTTTACTTCTTATTCCCTCTGAAATTCAACTTGTATCAAATGAATGTATAATGATGTTTATTTATAGCATTTATGTCACTTCCTTTTAGCATTAGGGCCAACCTGACACTTTCTTATTTTGTAATTATTTTCTGTAATTATCTTCAGGGCCTACATGTACAATTCACTTTGTCATCTTCAAAAATTCATCTCTCCTCAACCATGAGGATCCACGTGACATGCCACATACCACTGGAAACAACATGATGTATGCTATCCATCCATGGGTTTTGTATCTGCATGTGCATTTTCCTTCATGTCCAAATATCGTCATCAATCTTGCGGTCCAAAACCCATGACTAGGGTTGACATCAATGACAACAACCAATATTCCAATATATTATCCCTCTGAGGCTCAACCAATCGTAGTATTACGATCATATATTGGGTTTTATTCTTGAGGATAAAATTTCTTCATTTGGTCTCAGAGCTTTGTGAATTCCGAATCCATTTGGGGTCCTCTAGAGTTTATCGGTCCACTTGTCCTCAGTTCTCTTGAAGAATTTTGGACTTGATATCATGCCCATACGTTCATACTCGACTGTCGACTGTACCTACCCAAAGGATGATTGTGAGTTGGTATCCTTATTAGCCATTATATTGAGGGTACTTACATGAGGTGACGGTGAAGGGAAGTCTTTGCTGTACCTGGAACAAATGTTGGTCAAACTCACTCGGGCTCCTTGGAGGGTAACCCACAGGTAAAGCCATGTAGAAGATTGCACCAAGGTGTAAGTTTGTTAAGCAGGCCACCAACGTAACTGATCAACCCGCTCATATCCTATCCCCTTCTCAATTTGATCATGTAACATTGGATTTCATCACCAACTAGTACATTCATTGAGAGAAGGCATTGTTTGCTTGTTGGTTTTCTATATTTTTTTAGCAAGTGTTGTTTGTTTACTTTAGTTGTCCGTAAAAATTGAGACTGTTGATGATAAAGCTATTCGTAGACCATGTAGGATGCAAGGTTTTCCTCTAGAAGGCTACAAAACCTTACCTCCTAACTCACCTGAAGACACTTACCGTGAAGAGATTGAAAATCATTCAGACGTTGGGAGTGCTTCTAGCCCTTTGCTTGCAAATCCTGAGAGAGACTTAGTTATGGTTGAGGAAGGTTCCACTCTTTATATAAACCCATGTTTGTTCATTTCTCTTGATCCAATCCTAGTTTGATTGGACTTCGCAGGTAACATTTTAGTAGAATATTACTCTCGCCTACCGTCAAGGCCATATAATCAACTAGATATGGAACCAATACAACCGAATTTTGATGGAGACTACACTACCCATATCCTTTCTAATGAAATGGTAGATCCCAAACAAACTCCTATTCATTCAATATGGAGAACTCCATCAGGATGAGACCTTTATGAAAAATTTAATTTTAACCGACCACCTTTTGACCCTCCACATGCCTCTACCACCGCCAATGTAAAGGCAAGACCGTCAGGTTAGGCCATCGTCTGTCCCATCGAATCAATATTCAATATTGCTACCACCTCAGGCTAGGTTCAAAGTGAAACATGAGTCGTGTTACCCAGTTAGTTTCAAAGTACCTTGACAGTTACACTTCCTATCCCTCTTCAAGCTACAACTTCGTATACTCCACATAATCCTGTTGGGACATCTTCACATCATAGAATGAATAAACCTGCAACACAACTAAACCCAACTATGGGTCAAATCCCTACTAGGGGGAAACCCCCTCTTACCGGTCATACCCCAATTACTACCCAATCAATGGCAGGGGGACAATGTCAACCTTTGTTCACGAGAAACCCTCCATAATCTCGGGGACCACCCCAAGGAGGTGATTTTCACCAACCACATTAGGGAGGGAAATCAAACAATAACTTTCGAGGAGGAATCCCAAATCCCAATCCTTCTGGACTACATTCTGGAAAAACTTTCTTAGGAGTCCTGAATGCCACTTGGGGTCCTCAAGTTCAATCATCTTTTCCTCCTAAAGGGCCAAATCCTTACCCTCCTCAAGGTAAAACTAGTTACCCACCTCAAGTGCAACTTGGTTATCTTCCTCAAGCTAATAAAGTGAACTATCCTCCCCCGGGTTACACTGGTTATCCTCCCCAGGGCCAAATGGGTTTCCCTTCTCCTTTTATGCACATTCCTCAACAAGTAAATCCCACTTTTGTTGGTCAACATCAACAACATATGGGAGGATATCTTGGCTACAATTATCCACAACAACCCATTTACGGTCCTACTTGTGTTCCTATTCCACACTAGTATCATCCACAGGTCAATCGACAACTACCATTCTTAGCCACTCTAGATCTATCAGATCTGTTGATATTGACAAATCATCCCATATTACATTCTCCTTTTTGGCCAGTTATTCCTGCTAAATTACCTTCCAATATTATGAAATTTGATGGTAAACCTGGTGAAGACCCTAATAACCACGTTATGAACTTTCATCTATGGTTCTCATCAAATTCACTAATGGATGATTCTATCCAGTTACATCTTTTCCAGCGTACTCTTACGAGTACATCAGCAAAATGGTACATTGAATTATAGCGTGAAAATTTTCAAGATTTTAATTCACCTGCCATGGCTTTCCTCATGCACTTCCAATTACCTATCCTCTATGAGACCGATACGAAAATTTTGACCTCCCTTCGTTAGACCAAATCCATACATATCTCTGATCATATTCATGAGTGGAGACAATGATGACGGATGATCAAAGCAACCATTCCTGACCAATTGCTAGCTGAATGGTTAACCAAATCTCTTTTACCTCTCATTAATCGTGACGTAGCCATGAGTGGTGTCATTATAAAAGAGGAAGCCATTGCTCATGCCCAATATCTGTCCTTGGTTTATTCCCAATCTGATACTTTGTATGAATTGATTCCAAATTCTCCCCATCCATCAATCGATCCATCAAAACCATCCTCCACCACTCACGCATATGGAGTTATCGGTTCCATCAAAACCCAGTCGAGTTCATAGTCAACTGACATGACCAATCGTTCACTCACTTCACCCCCTACTAGATTGACTTCACTCTCATCAAACTCCCCCCTAACTCAAATATATGAGGTAAATACAGTTCAATATGCTTCTCCACCACAGTCAAGGGGAAAGAAAAAAACTAAGAACAAACACAATAAAAACAATAATCAAATTGAAAATGAAAAAACAAAAACACAACCACTTTCTCTTGAGAAACAACCATAGTGAAAACCAAAGTTTCCATGTCTCATTTGTGGTGAATATCACTACACACAAGGTTGTCCTCATTGGGATGAAGTTGCCAAAATTTTTAAAGGAAATTATCAACCTGCTGTATTGACACATCCTTTTCCACAACAACAATCAATGGTTGCATAAGATCCTGAAGCTCCGACATGAGGTAATCCAAATAATCCTCCTAATGAGGAAGCTTCATCAAGTGCACACATTTACATGTTTAATGGGATATATTTGACCACTCGTACTGCGACATATGAGACACCTCTATGTAAACCTGATAGGAGAAAGTAACTACTAGTACTACACCAGATCCATCGCCTACTACAGTTACTCCTCCATCTAGGCCAGTCCATATTGATAAACCCAAATTTGAATCTATTCTACGCCCTGCCAAGAGTACAATTGGAAAGTCGACCTTTAATCCAACCTCGCGTATGGCTCAAAACTACAACATAGTTAAAGATTTAGCTCAATCACCTTACGCTATGTCAGCTCTAAAAGTTCTTCAACATTGCCCTAGCCAACGTAGGACTCTCTTGGCATCCATAGGAGCTACATATCCCGAGTCATCTAACAACGTCATGTTTAACCTGGATAAGTGTAAATCACGACTCTCTCACCAACTCGCTTTCTAAATCGATGTCGTTGTTCATAATCAACATATTCATCGCATGATATTGGACGAAGGGGAATCCACATGTGTCATGTCCTCGGATTGTTGGAAAGGCCTTAAATCACCTGGTCTTAATAAATATCCCACCATGTTACGAGCATTTGATGGAAGAGGTTTTAGACCTCATGGATTATTACAATCCTTAACCATTCAATTGGGAGGCAAAACTGTTTCTTTAGATGTTGAAGTAGTCGATTCTCTCCTCAATTATAACTTGTTTCTAGGGAGAAGTTGGTTATATTCTATGACTATTGTCACTTCATCGCTTTTTCGATGCGTCCAATTCCCTCATCAAGGTAAAATTGTGACCATTGATTAGTTAGATTACTGCACCCTTAACGCTTGCACTCAAATGAACAACAACATTCCTTTTCTGGGAGATTCCAAAATCACTTATGAAAGTGTTGGGGTAGGTATTTTGAAAGAATATTCACTCATGGGTACCTTTCCTAGACCTCTACCTCCCACTACGCAACATATTGCAATGGTTAATATGATTTTGACTATGGCACATCAATCCTTTGAATCATATGATCCTTAGATCGTTCCTAGTTATTTAGAATTTGATACACTAGGTGACACCATGCCACTAAGTTCTGTAGAGGCTGAATACAACGCCATCCAGTCTGCCTCTCCTTCATCAAATGACCAACATCTGCTGGCATCTATGACTTACTCATTACATCTTGTTTAGATTCCCTATCCTCTACTTTCGATTACATCCTATATATTTTTCCATCAGATGAATCTATTATGGAAATTATTAGTATCGAGGAGGTACCATGGAATGACAACCACCATCGTTCGTCCTTTCTTCCCAGTTTGGATGACATAGAGGAAGATATTTTATCTATCTTTCCTAGTGATATCATCAACTCTCCCCAATATCCAATAATCACTCAGGATACCATATCCAAGGGGAATTTGGGAAACATCTCTTCCACTATCACTGTCCACATATCCATTAAAGAAGGTATTGTGGAAAACATACAAATAGATGCAAACTGTTCAGTTGAAGAATTTGAAACTTATACCGCCTTGTTCAAATAATTTCATGACATCTTCTCCTGAAGTTACGAATAAATTCTTGGGATCGATCCATTGATTGTTGTGAATGAAATCAAAACTTACCTAGGAGTTAAACCTGTGAGACAAAAAAAATTCCCTATCCATCCTAGGAAAACTGCGGTAATCAAGGAAGAAGTAGAAAAAAATTTGAAATATGGTTTTATTTATCCTATCCCTTTGACCGAATGGGTTTCCAACATAATTCTTGTCGCCAAGAAACAAGGGACCATTCGTATATGTGTCGACTATCGAGATATTAAAAAGGCTTGTCCCAAAGACAATTACCTTACACCCTTTATCGACCAAATTATCGATAATTTCATTGGAAGCATCATTTTCTCTTTCATGGATGGTTTTTATGGATATAACCAGATCGACATTTTACCGACTAATAAACACAAAACTAACTTCATCTTCCCTTGGGGGACTTTCTCTTATCGAAAATTACCTTTTGGCCTTAAATAAGCTGGAGCCACTTTCCAGTAGGCCATGTCATATGCATTCCATGACATCAAACATATTATTGAACCTTACCTCGATGAATTACTTGCTCACTTGTCTCGTCGACGAGACCACATTGATCACTGACGAGCCATCTTTCTTCGATGTTGGTTTTATGAAATATGTTTGAACCCCCATAAATGCATCTTCGTTGTTGAATCAAGACAAATCCTCCGATTCGTAGTCTCCAAAGATGGGATTAGGGTGGATCCCTTAAAGTCAAATCCATTCTCAATCTACTTGTTCCCAACAACCTCAATCAACTAAAAAGTTTGCAAGGGAAGGAAAACTTTCTTCACTACTTCATTTGTAATTACGCCTAAATCACTAAAGGATTCATGAGATTTCCGCAGAAAGATGCCCCTTTCATCTGTGATGAAACCGCTCAATGCTCATTTGATTCTCTTAAGCATGTCTTAATGAACACACCTCTTTTGCATCCACTGAATTATGAGAAAGATTATATCCTTTATTTGACTACCTCTACTTCCACTATTTCTATGGTGTTAGTACAAGAGGATGATGACGGTACTGAACATGTGATCTACTATCTGAGTAAAAGTCTATCAGGTCCTAAACTTCAGTACTCACATGTCGAAAAATTAGCTTTGGCAGAATTTATCGTTGTCCAAATATTTCGCCATTACATTCTGTTACGAACTACCACGGTCATTGCAAACTCAAACCCCATGTACCACATCTTGAATCACCAAGTACTTGGGGGCAAATATTCGAAATGGATTGTCATCCTCCAAGAATTTGATCTCGAGTTTTCTAAATCCAAGGCTGAGAAATCATTAGTTTTCATGGAATTAACTTGCGATCTTCCCCATACTGATGAGGATACTGAGCCTAGTGATTCTCTTCCTGATGAATCCTTGTTCCTTATTAGTACGTCCGATCCTTGGTATGGAGATATTCTTCTCTATCTCCAAACCCAATGCTTTTAGCCTAACATTTCACATGACGAACGACGTCGCATTCGACACCACTCAAAGCGCTATCTTATCATTGGAAACACCTTGTATTGTCGTGGAATTGATACTATCCTATGAAATTTCTTAACCCATGAAGAGGTTGAACAAGTACTGAATGACTGTCACTTTGGATCCTGTGGTGGTGATCTCTCTGGGATGGCCATAGCCCAAACAATTCTACGTGCCAGTTATTTTTGGCCTTCCATTTTCAAAGATTTCATTAAGGCCGTTAAAAAATGACCACCCTATCAGATCTTTCAGAGGAAAGTACGTACCCACCCAGATCCACTTAATACCATTGTCACCATCGACCCCTTTGAAAAATGAGGCATCGATTTTATGCAATGTAAGCCTACCTCAACCGAGGGGCATAGTTATATCATCGTTGTTGTTGATTATTTCACTAAATGGGATGAGGCTATGCCTACACTGCTTAACGATGGACAAAATGAAACACTTTTCATGTTCAACCACATCATCACTTGATTCGGTGTCCCACAAGCTATTGTAACTGATCATGGATCCTATTTCTAGAACCAGATGATGGGTGAATTACACACCAATTTAGGTTTTTTGCATGACAACTCATCCCCCTAATATCCTCAAGAAAATGGACAAGTTGAAGACATAAAAAAAGTCCTAAAGACCATGCTTCAATGCATGGTGGGAGCGAACAAAACCTCTTGGCATTTTCAACTCTACTCTGCACTCTGGGCTTATTGGAGTTTAGTTAAAACCGAAACTGAATTTACACCCTTCTAGTTGGTATACATGATATAAGTGATATTACTAATCGAATGCAATATTCCTCCATTGAAACTCACCGTATAACTCCTACCTCACACTTTTAGTGAAGAGGAACGATTCTTATATATGATCAAGTTGGATGAAACTCGTTGCGATGTTTCTCTCATCAACGAGATGTATGAAAAACACATGAAAAATAAATATGATAAGTCCATCCAACCTCGTGCTTTCACAAAAGGAGATATAGTCCTAGTCTATGATCAGGATCATGACAAACTAGGGGTAGGAAAGTTAGAACCCATGTGGCATAAGACATACTTCATAAAATGTGTTTTACATAGAGGCACCTACGAGTTAGTAGACTATGACGGAATATCTCTCGGTGAGCCCCGAAATGGGCTTTACCTCAAGAAGTAATATCCATAGAATATCTCGCATGAGTTCTTTGTACATTACTATACAACATACTTTTGACTTGGTGTGTCTTTTATTTTACATGCATGAGTTTTGTCTAAGTTGTTTATACTTTGCTTTGTGATTGAATGCACAGATGACAACATCCTTTCCCATCTATTTCAGGTTTGCGAATGGTGCTAGTTGACATACCCATAACATAGATTTTACAACTTGGGTCATCTACCACTCTGGAGAGTTAGTGAGTTCAGGAGGAATTTGCCTTGGATTTGCGACAAATAACATTGCAGAGTATCATGCCATCATCGAACTTTTAATTGAAGCCTCCTCTCTAGATATATCTCAATTGATTATTAACCTTGAATCTCAACTCGTGGTGCATCAACTTAATCGCGAGTACACCATTTACAATTCAACTTTACTACGTCTCCATCTGAGGGTTCATCGTCTCGAAAGATATTTTAAATTTCTTGAGTACATACACATATCAAGAGAACTCAACACGATCGCATATTCATTAGTGAATTACATGTTGGATTCGTATATTGTGCATAGATAAACATTTGAAACATAAAGCATATGTATAAACACATCACATAAAACACAAAAATACAAAGGTAGCTGCAAAACTCATTTAGGTATATATGCTTGATAGAATTTTTTTTTTGAAATACATCATACAAAAGAACATAACGAGGAAAACCATGGGCCTTCATGCCCATAGTATCATCATAAAGACTACAAAATCACTAAGGACTCTAATCGTCCTCTTGTATCACGTTGTGCTCACCATAGCACACTAGGTCACTCATGTCACCCATCGTAACAAATGATTGAGGCCTTAAGAGACCCCAACTGTATGTCATTGAAGATGTAATGGCACATCTCTCCTCCTCAAGGGAGGACCACCCATCGTAAAGCCCTAGAGGTTTCTCTCCACCTCCCGTAGTCCTCCCACTACGACACCATGCTCAGCTGTCGCCCGTGCATCCCCATGACACCCCAATGCTAGCATCTTCGTCGAACGTGACACACCTCATTCTGCATGGTGAAAACAAAATGGTTTAGATCCATTGTTGTACAACCCAAAAATTATAAAAACAAAACAAAAATATTGTTACAAGGTTATGATATTTCGTACCTTATGCATCCCACTGTATGCCCTCGAGAAGTACCAAGTCCACACTAGCCATGAAATCTACCCTAGCATAAGGGAATTCCTATATCACTATCAATTGCCTCCTCCACCATGCGAAGAAGTAGGCAATGAATCTAAAAGCCGAGGGATCATTCCCAAACCTGGGGGAAATACTGGTCCACCTCTCCATATAAGGCTTAGTCACAGGGCATGCTATCATTTCAACCCATGGTTTCATCTGGGGAATCTACTCTAAGAAAAATGAAACCAAGAAAGAACCACATCTGAACTGTTTCTACCTTCCAGTCCTACATTTGGATATCTGCTCTTTAACATTCCTCAGGAAACCTGCACTCCAGTTGAACAGTCTTGGTTCTAAACACTAAATGGCATAAGAAATATGGGATTTAGAAGCGAGATGGGAACTAGTGCTCCCTGCCAACTTGGTGATAGCGAATAGGATGGATCAAAGTGATAGATATCTTACATATTTGATAATGATCCTTCCTCGCACCAATCGTGACCCTGGTATGTAGTATTTGACAAGATATTCCTCGATCGGTCGTGGATTAGCTCGATGTCCAGACAAAAGTATGGGTGCCCCTCTCCTCAAGAGCCCCATCAAAAAGTATACATCATCCATCTCAATCTCAAGCATATGTGGTCCTATTCAAAAGTATTTCTCACTGTCGTTCAATAAACCAATCAAGTATTCAACCAATAACACTTCTTTCCTCATGTTTTGAAGTTTGAAATACTTGAGCAAGCCATAATTGCATAAGGCCTCCCTCGCTTGAGGGTCTTGAAGAGCAGTGATATCATCAAACGCTCATGTTATTTCCAATCAATCATGGCTAGCTATGGACGAAACCTGCAAATACATTAATTAATTATCATTAGATAAATCCTCAATGAAAGAAATTTCCTCTTTTTATCCTAAAAAAAAACAAAAACATTTATGCACCTAGTGCTCCCTCAAAGAAGCAAACAGAGTGCTAGTGCACCCTCAAAGCATATACCATGGTGTTGGAATCATGATTGAAGCTCCCTCGATGCCTTGAGGGAGCGTCGATCCAGTTCTATGCTCTAGAACTTCCCAAAGAGCCTAGAACACCTAAACGAAAGGCTGAAATGCAATAAAAAGGCATGAAAAAGGATGAGGAGAAGGAAAAAACCAACCTGGTCTGGCCGATTCTGAAAATGGTTTCCCACAGCCCCTACAATCAACACTCGAAAACACGCTCCAAAAGAGGTAAAAATCCAAAGACCAAAGGAGAATGGTAAAAATGAATTTTTGACCTAATTTGATATTTTATATGTCCAATTTGGTCATTTCTCCTTATTATAAAGTCTATTTTTGGATTTTTTATTATTGTTTTTGAGAAATTACTAATGTGTTTTTCCCAGAACAACTTGATTTTACAGGAATTTGAGCAGATTTTTTTCGATGACCTTGTAACACCAATGAGCTTAGTCTTTGTTCTTTCTCGCACTCACAAATACATGAGAATGTGACCGAGTATAATTTTATCACTTTTTTGGACTTGTAAAGGTTATACAAAAAAGGAACCCCCTCGAGTCTCCTTTAATTTCTTTTCAGACTATCTAAACATGAAAAGATTGTCGAGTGATCTTGCTTCCTTTCACACTTGTTAGAAGGTTCAAAAGGGCATCTTCCAAGTAATAGTTTATCTTTCTTTCAGACCTCAGAGACTAAAATTATGAAAAATGACAACCCTGGAGTCGCCTTTAAGTTCTTTTAAAACTCTCTAAATATTAAAAACCACCGAGTTTTCCTTCTTTGGACTCGCTAAACTACACATTGAAGGGACCATATGGGGACACAACCTTACTTCTTCCAGTTAGTTAAACAAAGGAAGAGGAACTCACCGAATGTGATTTATATCAAGCATGTGTTATCCTCCTCGAGCTCATTAAATTAAAAAGAGGTACTCCTCTATCTGGATGGGGGAAAAAAATTGAAGGAAGTGTGTCTAGTTTCTTGAAAACTTTTGTAAATATCTCTTGCAGTCTCCCTTGAACATGAAACTTGTTTTAACCTCCACATTGAACACTTGGATAATCTGCTAAACCTCTGCATTGAACCAATACTATGAGTCTTTCCACTCCTTTGAACCATCCAAATAATGCCTCAGCACTCGCTACATTATGTTTTGGTCCACTCTCTGTTTATGCTACCAAGTCTCATGTCATGCCTCAGTGTTCAAGGGAAGTTTCTTCCTTGAGATTCAACTATCTACAAAATTACCAGTTCCCATACCCATGGCAGTTTCTATTCATCTACTATATCTGATTTTTTTCCTGTTTCAGTTTCTTGTTGATGATGGGGGATACATCAAGGCCCTCCTTCGACAAGTCTTTTCCTGTCGACTTCAACACATCATTCGAGAATTAGACTTAGAAACCAGTTAGTACCTTGGGACCTGCATGTCTCAATGACAGGCCTCCTCGCTCCCGACAATAGGCTTACATCATTTAACTTTGATCAGATTATTCCATGAATGTTCGACCTCAGCTCATTTATTCACATTCGATGGATTGTACTAAGGTACCTTGGGAGTCATTGACATCATTGGTTATCTCCCTCACACTTGTTAATGGTTTACCTTAATGATCAATAATCAAGTGGTTTCTACCATGTTCGACATCAAAACATATATTCACATGGCTAGATTTGTACCACATCGAGATTGGGACGAAGACCCTGGGTTGAGCATTCACTCTGATATCTTCTTTACCCAGGCTGTGAAGTAAGTCATCTGAACATGCTGATACTTATGCTATCACATAGATCCACGTTGTATTGGTATGTGGCTATGTTTTGTCATCTCGTAGCTCCACTCTGTATTTTGCATGGCTACGATCAATTCATGTCATAGAAGTATGGATCTGCATTGTATCTCTGGTGGCCATACCCTTAGTCAATATCATCATGGATCCGTAGTGTATTTATCGACGGCCATACTTTGAGTCATTTATAGTCCGAGCATAAGTGTGCCTGCCTTGGGAATAAAACAACTATTAATATTGTTTGATGGTTGTCTGCAACTTCTATCAGGTTCCCCAACTCCATACCCTTTCTTCGAAGAATCTACAAAGTGTTTCGACCATCAGCTTTCATTTTCTGACTTCACACTTTGGGGGGAAATCGGTTACACGTCAAAATTCCTCAATTCGATAATGCCACATTCTCATTGTCGTAAGTGTCACAATTTTGTCACAAGTGTCATAAGTGTCACATTCTTTTCATGTAAGTGTCGCATCACGAACTACACCTTGGAAACACTTGATACAACCCCTAAAACATGTTAGAAGAAGAAGCCCCATCATTTGATAGTCATAACAAAGTGTTTTTCTATGAGAATTGGTCATCTTGACAACTTTTATAAGATCAGTGATCCCCTTCTCATATACAGGGAGCATTGTAGCACTCTATTTCCCAATGTAAGGGAGCTCCAAATTGGTTGAGGAAATCTTGGAAGAAATCACGTCTTTCTCTAAAGACAACTATGGATGGATCGAGTTGGTTTGGCTCGAATCTAGCCTTCAGGATGCATCTAAGGGAGATATCACAACTAATGGAGTCATATCCTCAACTAATCCCAAATATAACCAAGGTGGGTGAGCCTCTCAAATTCTATAAATGAAGGCATTCTCGTGGTGAACAAGGAGGAAAATAATCAACAAAGCATTTTTATTCTAATCATGGATCTTTTGAGAAAGGGGTTGGATGAGGAGGACTTGGGGAGGCTACAACAACATTATATGAATATTTTTAGTGTCTCTTTAAAGTTCTCATCAATATAATTGGCCTATTTCCTTCTAATATGTGTTTACATGTACTTGTCTATGTTTGTTTTATTCTTTCATAGATAGATTGATTTTATCTAATCCATTAGAGTAGGAGATAGTCGTTTGTATTTTGGTTGTCCTTTGTAGGTACTGATTGGAACTCGCAGATTTGAGCAGCTTGGAAAAACCTTGAAAGTGAGGTACATCATACTATCCCTCTTACTCTCTTTTTTGATGGATAAATTTAATCTATAGGAATGGTAGCAACTAATGGTAGGTTTTTGTCTTGGTAGAGGGGTCTGCACTCAAAGGGAAAATTCACCTGTCAGCAGGGGAATTATTCCGTAACACTAAGATACAATACAAAGGAGGCATAATGGATTCCCTGAGTCTCCAAAAGCTGCATGCAGAAGATCTATAGATCAATATATTTCCCTTCCTCCAAATCACTGAATCTTCCAACTGAGTTATGCCCTCACTGGTTGAAGCACACCCAAGTAATTCACATGGCTTAGATATGGCCCCAAAACTTCATGAAAATGATATCAATCTGTAGGGAAGTGGATGGATGTCTCATGTGAGGAATTTACCTTATTGTAGATGATAAAACTGACCATAAATCAATAGATCTCTAACCCCAAATGAGCCCTCCTTTAGGAAATTCGCTCATCTCTGATAATAAATAAATATGGAGCTAGATATCCACTAGATATCCACTAGGTCCAAAACTTTAAATTCAAATTGAGCTTCCTTCTCCTAGACAATGTGCCCTACTCTGCATAAAACCCTCAATGATATGCCCTTCTTCACAAATGGTTTTTGAAACTGATCTAAACATGGTAGAATGGTGAGGGTGGAATATTTCACCACCTTGGCCAATCTTGGACCATGACAGGAGGGATATTTCACCTCTGTGCTGATCTCTAGGGTTTATCTAGTCAAAACCCTCAAAACACACATGCTTCAAGAGCTCAATTTTCAAATAGAAAAATGATCAAGAATGAGGAGTGAGGTTATGTTGTGAAGGGTTCCCATTCCCTTTGTAGTTCTCTTGTATGCAGACAATCTTTTAATCAACATAATGATAATTATGTAATATCATAAATTAAATTCGCAATGGTAAATAGGAACAAATAATTTCATAAAATATGAGATTGAACAATGCATTTAAACCAAGGATTTAAGTTACTTCAAGCGTTCCATCACACTTTTTCATCATTGAGCTAAATCACATTGATAAAAAATCATTTATTAAATCAAATTGAAATGGGTCCTAATGAATAGTTGAGAATGTTGTGAGTACACTAAGAATATATTGAGAAGTTATAAAAACAAAGATAGATGGGAAAATATAAGGAAAAAAGGATAATTCTAGAGCTCATCATCAAGGATAGTTAAAGGATGTCCACCCTTCAATATCTCTTTGGTCCATTTACGTTACTTCATAGTCTATGACTCATCCATGGAGAGGTTGTCTTTAGGCCCCATATTTGATTTTCCTAGGGATTTTGTGTCCATGGAGAAGTTGGATTTAGGGGCCATGTTGGATTTTTCCTAGGGATTTTGTTGTTTCACGGATCCCTCCTTCAGGTATGGTGTCTTTTGGAGTATATTATGACATTCCAATGGGAAACTATTGTTAGGGAAATCCTTATTTTGGTCTCTATGTACTACTAGTCAAGGGTTTCACTCTATGTCTACTTATTATAGCTTGGGTGATAAGTCTTTGTCTTGCATAGGTCAGACGATAGCTCAATATTTCCCACACTTTCCTCATCCATAGTTGTGGGTTTGCATAAATATAGATTGACTACTTGGTATAATTGACCATGATTAGAAATCTATAAAATATGGTGTTATGTTGTGTTTTTGAGCATTGCATGGCTACTACAAGATTGGAGTTTCTGAACATTGCATTGCACATCATTGTTATGTTGTGTTTCTGAGCACTGCATTACATATCCTTATCTGCGTGACAAATTTGATATCTCATTAAATTATATATGATTAGAACTTTTTCATTATCTAATTTCTAATAAAATTATGTATTTAATATTTCAATTTAAAAATAATATAAAAATATTTTTTTCATATATATATATATATATATATATATATATTTCAACATTTCTATTAAGATTAAGATTGGAAACGTGTCACTTACCGCCTATACACGAATTTGCATCGACATAGACTTCTCCAAAGATATCAAGAAGAGATATGATTAAAAAACATTGACTATGGTTAGAGACAAAAACTTCGAATATACTTTTTACATACAAAGCCTTTCCCATATCCTATAGAAAACCCTCGACTCTCAACACATTCATACACGACATTGAAATACATAATATTGAGCATTGAATATGGTCTTTGAAGAAACAGGTTTGCGACAACATCATCATAATACATGAAAGTCTCCAATATCAAACACAAAGTTGTTCGCTTCAAAAGTCCCATATTTTAATTCCCTTGATTAATTGAACCCATTTGATCATTGCTGGCCTTCTCATTGGTGTACTCAATACTATTATTTGCTTGTGCCTTCAACCCAATTTCCTCTTCTGAATTTGTAACCCCATTGGGCTTTGATCTCGTTGTCAAACTCATTCACAACACATGTCTTCTCTAGCTTCTTGTCATTGTTAACCACATTATTGATATTTCTCAATAAAGACGATGATAGAAATGTAGTGAACTAACCTTTTGCATTCAATAAATATAATACACCATTTCAACACTCATCTCTTGTGTCTTATTTTGAGAAACTTGTTATTATGAGACCATCTCTGTAAAAAAAAATAAAATGCATAGAATAGAACACATATAAAAGAAATTCCAAGTTAAATAAATAAATAAATAAAAAGAGTTTGGTTCTTTGTTTTTTAACTCCACATTAATGTGTCTACAACTTTATATATATAACATTAGTTAATAAAAATTAACATACATATATATATATGAATGACAATAGTTGGTAGTAGTCAAAATCAAACTACAGAACATTATGAGTGACTAAGAAAAATTAGAAAAAGGTACTTGCTTGATTTCATTCAAGCTAATAACATTACATTCAAAAAATTTAATAATCAATATAGTGTCCCTAATTTAGAGATCTAATAAAAAAATTTATCTTTCGATAATAAAAAAATTATCTTTCGACAATTTTTTAAATTAAATTTGTAATACATGGGTTGTAAGCTTATAACTATTTAAATTTCTTTTATGTATTTTTCCAAGAAATTGAATCCATTGTTCATATATTCAAGTTTATTATAATCACAAATGTTAATGTTGTTTAATCTTGATTATAACTTTGATGAAAATACTTCTAGTTTTTATCTTATGGTTTAGAGTTTAATTGCTATTGTTCATACTTCAAATTCAAATAAAAGGAGATATCACTAAGGTAATTTTGAAGCTTTGTTTCTCCCTACCAAATTACCCAATTAAATTTGTAGACTCATTATAGATTTTGGGCTAGGTAAAAAGTTAAATATACAAGTTATGTCTATTCAAGTTTGTTTGTATGTGCTTTGTATTGAATACATATCTTGATTATCATCTCTTTCTCTCACATTATAAAGGCCATTCACTATTTTTAGAAGTGGCCATGAGATATTTCTTGTTCAATTTGTGAACTACCTCAATTTGACTTAAATAGGGAGTCTAAATTTCATAGTGTATCACATTAGCTTAGAACTTCATTGGAAAATCAACTTTGCTTTAGTAAAATTCCATTTTTCAAGCACTTAGTCTTGATTATAAGTATTGTTTTTCTTTCTTAGTCTTGATTATAGTTCTTTGGAAATATTTTTAATATTTAACCTAAGGTCTTGAGTTTGGATTTCTTTAGTTCAAACAAAAAACAAAAGGAAGCTCAACCAATATGATTTTGAAGTTCCATTTCTCCCTACCAAATTACTTATTGGCTTTTTAGGGTCATTATAGATTTTTGGCTCAACAAACAGGACTAGTATGGGGTCATGGATTCATTTTAAATCCAAACATTATGTTAGCTTTTCCAACTCTAAGACTTATTTGCTTGGTATTTTGGGGTTATTACTTTGGTTTGGATTAGTTCTTCTTAGGTAAATTTCAATATTCTTTCACAAGTACATAATATCAAGTTTTTTACTTTGGTGATAATATAGAATTCAATATTATTTTCTTTAGCTCAAAGAAATCCAATGTTGCAACTCATTTTAAATAAAGTGGGTTGTTATGTATATAACATTAGTCTCTATCTAGTATATAACATTAGTCTCTATCGAGGAGCTCTAGGATCATTATTTATTTTTACATTGTTCAGGGTTGTAGATTTCAATATACTTTTGACTGGTTAGGGATTATAAACCTCTTGCGGGGGAGGGAAATAGTAATTAGTCTTCAAGTAGTTAATTTCAACAATTTGAACTTGAACGAGGACTTATTCCTCATCCTCCCAATAAATGGGATGCCCAACACAACCAACTACTCAATATAGAAGCAATTATGTGATGCCCTATATATCTCCATGAGAGGGGTCTAACAATGTGACGGATTTGAAAACATGAGTACAATTTGAACTTGAACGAGGACTTATTCCTCATCCTCCCAATAAATGGGATGCCCAACACAACCAACTACTCAATATAGAAGTAATTATGTGATGCCCTATATATCTCCATGAGAGGGGTCTAACAATGTGACGGATTTGAAAACATGAGTTGGTGGATCAAAAGAAATCAATGCAACTCGACTTGAAAGAGAAACTCCCTCTTTAATGGGAAATCATCTTTTTCATTTTTTTATCGGATAAAAAAATGAAAAAGATGATTTCCCATTAGATAATAACCCATCTGAAAGCCCTCCCCATATATCAAATCTAACAGAAAATGCCTCCTTTCTCAATGACGACATTGACAATGGACTTCCAACCCCTTCTCGTCCTTCCATATTATTATCTAATGGGAAATCATCTTTTTCATTTTTCATCCGATAGAAAAATATAAGAACAAACTCTATTGGACAACAACATGGATTTTGTAGATTTTCCCGTCTTTGAGCTCTTAAAATTGAAATGCTCATCGATATCTTATTGAACAATTTATGAAAAATAGTGTAAATAACAAAAGAGGCTATGGTACTATGGTGGTGGTATTGTGATTTGGTATTTCAAGATGGATGCAAGAGTTTGATGTATTGGATAAAAAATATTAGGTTGCTTGCCAAAGTGTTTGATGAAATGTATGCAAATAAAGTGTTTATTAAAATTTCAACAATGAAAATGTAAGTGTTTGATGAAATTTTTGCAAGTAAAGTGTTTATTAAAATTTCAACAATGAATGAAAATGTTTGGTTATTTGAAAGGAAAAAATTTAAAATTATGGTTAGATCCCTTTTTGGAAAACCATTTGCTTGTGGGTGCATTTTGTAGTTCACGTGGTTAATCTAAAGTGAAAATTGGAGTGCACAAAAAGGATTGCTATAGATCAATGATATTTAATATATTGGGATAAACATCTTGAGAATACTCTATTCTTTATCTTTGTATACAATATAGGCAAAGATTTCATCCTCAATTTGGTGTTGCAATAGCTTGGAGGAGTTGTGGGTTTAAACATTTCTTCACCTTCTAAACTTATGTCATTTAAGGATGCAGTAAAAAATAACTCTACCAATTTAGATATATTCTCTTATTCATAATGCTTATATAATGAAACACAATAAAAAGTTGTCCTTGTGGAGATCACAATGTTGAAGGTATTACATTTTCTTATACATTTTCTTAATTTTTATTACATTTTTGGTAAATATTATTATTTCGAAGATATTGATATATTTTTAGATACTTATATAAAATTTCATTTTCTATTAATTTTTTAAGGATATTGAGAATTTTTTGGACACTTACATAAAATTAAATCTGGAAAGAATTGTAACAAGTTTATGCATATATCTTGAAAGAATTGTAACAAGTTTATGCATATGGATTTTCTAGACAAAATTATTCTTACATGAAAGGGTTTTTCGGCCATGGAACGACAGAAAAAGCTTGTGTTTTGTTGGACTGAGTATATACATTCAGGCGCGGAACATTATCCGATTTAGAAGAAAAGATGGCGCACAATTAACAAGCTTTTGTCCAGTAAAATATTTCCATGTTACAATTATTTTGAATTAAATCTCATTACAGAGCTTAATCAATTTGAACGAATCTCCAAAGCTACAATAGTGTAATCAATATTATTATCAACCATCTCGCTGGATTAAGGATTAAATGCACATTCAGCTGGAGCTGCCGAAAACCTTCCGGACGTATCGTGACAGTAATCGTAAGTCATGTAGTGTTTGCGAACCCAATGAATTCTACGTAGTTGATATTGATTTAGGCTTTGAAATTCTGGTTGATCCCACCAATTGTTGGCACAGGGCAGAGATGAACCAGATGACACGCTGCATGCATCGACTTGAAAAGATTGATAAGAGGCAACGAACGGAGCAATATCCCAATCTACTTTAACCCTTCCTCCGTCGGTGGCCCAGCTGTCCCCGTTCCAAAGGGTGGAGAGGATCTTCATAGGTTGACGATTCGGATATGGGATACCAGCAGCTTCTTCATTGTTCTTGAACACCCGAATGGGGATGGAATCAACCCAAAATCTGATCACAATAAGTTAACAGATAAATAAAAACTATAAATACAATCCATGACATATCCACAACTTCTGTTAGTTCTGTTTCAGTAACTCAAAAATGCACATACACGATTTGTTTGTGGTTCCAGAGAATTGAATAGTTATGGAAGCCGGCCGTGGGATCAAACCACAAACGAATTCTTTGTTCTCTATTCCCAACTCCATTCGCAAAGACGTTAGTTTGTAGAGTGTACGGCTTTCCCGGCAGATTTCCCAGAAATTCATAGTCAAGTTCATCGTGAGAGGACGCGTCTGATGACATCTGAATGAAAAATACCAACGTTAATATATTGAAATTTAAATTATGTATATCGGGAATTGGGTTGAAGTACTGTCAATTGATAATGAATCTTCCTGCAAGTTTTAATTCTTGTGTCAAAATAGATCCTTACATAATAGGAAGTGACTGTTCCTGCCGAGTTTCCAGACACCAGCTTAATTCTCATGCTCAGGCTGCCGAAGAGGTATTTCTTTTTGGACTGAAAACCAGAACCTGCGGGAACAACTAGAATTATTATTACTATTATCTATAATTCAATACATCGCTGAGTTCTGGATGTCCATAAAAAAAATAAAAAAATGTACCTGAGGCTTTATCCATGGTGAGCTGAGCTGTTTGGCCATTATTCGACATTGTAACGGTTCCCCATGAGATATCGAAATTGTCGTTGAAGCTGGAGGATTCCACGGAGGATAGAATCAGAATCAGGACTGAACTTATGTATACTAATTCTCGCGAAAAGATTCCAAACCCTAAAAGCTTTGCGGAGCTCTTCATTGTTGATGCTGGTACTAAAAGTCTGGATTTTTCGAAGTCGCTTGCTTTTGTCGCAGAAGGGTACTGCACATCCGACAAACAAGCTGACAGGAGTGAATCCCTGCCCTGTATATATATATGATGCAGAAATCAAACTGGGAACCCTTGAGCAGCTGGCATAATCAATACGAGAAGAATAATCAAAATTAATGACATAATAGAGGAGCTCGCTATCGTGCGGTTAAATCCAAATGATTACTCCAATCTGGATTCCGTCAATCTTATGATTATTCAAATGATACGTCAGAGCCTTGTAAATTTTGGTGGTATTACCCTCCGCACGGTAGCAAAGATAGGAAGAATCTTGACAAGTCCGTAATGCAACCCTAAATTTCAATCATTTCTGAGCGGTGATACACTGAAAGATCCATGACAGTCCTCATGGTTAATGGGTTAATTCTGAATATGAACGTAAATCCAAAGGACGTTTCTTCGGGATAGCGTTTTTAATAAATCAGTCCAAAATTTGTGAACAAATCAAAAGATCTTCTTCATATTATGAAGAGGATGGTGCACGATGGAGTTTTTTTTCCAGGGGCGCCTATATATTGGAAAGTGATGTGAATATGAAGTTTAAATCCCAGACTTATTTTGTGTTTAGGTTTAAAAGAAATGGTAGACACATATGAAAGTTATAATGATAGCAGTTGAATAACACCACCACACATAATTAACAATACCTAACTAATTATTTAATTATTGATTAAGCCAAACGAAGATGGCTTTTTTAATAAATTGATCCATTTAAATTAAGAAAGAAGATTTCAATGAATCATCAGCTGGCACCGAACTAAGTAGATATGTAGATATCCAACAACATTGTTGAAAACTATCAATGAATCCAAACGTAATAATGATGAAGCTCGCTATGTCGTTGATAATTGACCCACAGGGCCACAGTCCATCAAATTCAACCCACTCTTTTCTGGTCTGTTAGTGACTTTTAACAGCTTTGATTGGGTGCATTGTGATACCATTCATGACACGCAAGGTTGCAATTGTTTTAAGTTGTTAAAATATGATTAATCTCGAGTTTAAGAAGACGTTGAAGCAATAATTTCAATAATGCCATTGCCATTATGATCTACGAGATGGAAATCTGAGGAGTTAATCGTCATGTAATAGAATCGTGTTGAAAAGCCATTTGTTGGAATCTGCAAGGCTGTCTCAGTCTGAACTTTTCTTTTGGTTTTTGCGCATCTGTGTGTTAGTTCTTCTCAGATGCGTGCAAGATTGAAGCCGGTTAAATTTTTCTAGAGTTATCTGCCTTCTCGAGCTGGCAAACACTTAATAAATTAGGTTGAGACAGGCTTCTCATTATTATTTGCGTGAAATCTTGGATTAACTTGAAATTATTTCTGATTAGCGTGAAATCTTGGATTAACTTGAAATTATTCCCGAGGAGCATCCGTGTGTTATTTACTCTCAAATGCGTGCATGACTGGAACAGGCCAAACTTTTGAGAGAGATTTACCTTCTAGAGCTGGCAAGCACTTAAATTTAGGTTGAGATAGGCCCCCGATTATCATTTGCGTGAAGTTTTGGATTACCTTGAAGTTATTTCCAAGGAAGTTAGTTCAAGGAAGGGACACGTTGGGCTCTACTGTAACGGTTGTTTTCATTTAGTTTTTTTTTATATATATATTTTTAATTTTGTTTTAAATTGGTTAGAAATTAAAAAATAAAAATTTGGGATTCTGTGCGGATTTATATTATGTAACGGTTGTTTTCATTTAGTTTTTTTATATATATATTTTTTATTTTTGTTTTAAATTTGTTAGAAATTAAAAAATAAAAATTTGTGATTATGTGTGGATTTATATTGTGTGATTCAAATAAAAAATGTCAAAATGATTAAACAACATCTAGATGTTGATAGTCACTATTTTAACTATATTTTAGAAAACTAAAGTGAAATTTTATAAAAAATAACTAAATTTAGCCAAATACCTAGAAATTTTGAGCAGAAGAAAATGGGATAATGATGATGTTGAGCATTTTTCCACTTCCCTCCAAAAAAATACAAAATAAAATAGGGTGAAATTTTATGAAAATTAATTAAATTTAGCCAAATGCCTAAAAATTTTGAGCATGGAGGGAACTGGAAGATGGTGATGTTGGGTATTGTTCCACGTCCCTCCCAAAAAAAAATACAAAAAATTGTGACAATTTTGTTAGAATTTCTCAAAATTTTATTGAATTAAAAAAATTGTTTTATTATTTTTTATAAATTTTATAAAAAAATTTCCTTTTATAATAATTAATTTTTTTTAATTAATTATTATAAAATTAAGATAAAAATGGTATGATTTTTAGTCATCACTTTTTTACAAAAATATACATTTAAGGAAAAATAAAAAATACTTTTTAAAAAAGAAGTAGTGATACTAATATCATCCGTATTAAAAAAACAATAAAAAAATCTTAAAAAACATCATGAAAATATTTACTAAATTAATTTTGAAAAATAAAAACAATTATAAAATAAAGAAAAATTTAAAAAATACATCCTTAATAAGAAGTGGTGATACTAATATCATCTTTATTAAAAAACAACAACAAAAAAATCTTAAAAAACACGAGGAAAGTAATTACTAAATTGATTTTGAAAATGAAAACAATCATAAAAGAGTGGTACTAATAACATTCATGAAATATAAAAAACACCATCAAAATAATTACTATTTTTTTTTTTTTTTTAGGGATAGAGGTGTTGGCCAATTGGCATTGCAAGTATAAGCTATTAGAGTTATGCCTTTAAAAGAGGTACTGATAACATTCATAAAATATTAAAGAATATCCATAATTTTATTAAATATTAAGAATATTTCAAATTCCATTTGTTAAACTTCCTTTTTAATACAACTTTTCAATTAAAAAATACACTTTCACTTTTCATGACATTTTTAAAACCTTTTTCTTTTACATCTACCTCTAATATGGTGACATGATAGGACTCATATAATCTTTAGATAAGGATTATGTAAATTGTTTTAGTATCTTTTCTTTCATCATTTTGAGCCAACAACACCCCATACTATTTTTTATTTATTTATTTTTTGTGACTACAACGTCTTTTCATTTTGGATTTCTAAACCTCCATGAACTTTACTATACATTGTCTTCATTTACTTTGAAATTTTGTTTATGGAACTTGTCCTAATACTTTTCCATTTGGAACTTACTTGACTCCTCAAAGGATTTCTTTAATCTTTCCCTCAATTTCAAAGAAAGTTGTTTTCCCTCTTTTGAAATTCTTCTAAATCTTGTACAATTTTTTTTGCATGTCAAAGAAAATTGCTTGATTGCATCATATCACACTCAAAATCACTTTGGTTGCGACATGTCGGATCGCTCCAAATTTGTCTTGATCATGACAAAGAGAAAATTTCTAAAGAACTCTTTTGCATCCTCCCTCCCATCACATCCTTCATATATTTATTTTCTTCTAACTTATCACACCGACCAAAGTTTTCCCTCTCCCAATGTACCGTAAATAAATTTTGTATGCATGTGACATATTGCATCTCTCAAAAGTTTCCACTTGTATGATATATTGCTTAGAAGATCATTTTCGATGCAACATATCACACAAGATGAAGTTTTCTTCCCGGACATTATATCACACAGTTTTTCTTCATGCGACATATCACATCTCCTCAATATTTCTATCTCTCTACAACCTTTTTCATACTTCATCATTTATTTTCATAGTATTTTCATGCAATACATTGTAGTTACTCATGTTTTCAATCATTGTGATATTTTTTATTTTTATTTCGTGCAATACATCAATCACACATTGGTTGATGTTTTTTTTTTTAAAGGTTTTAATTGCACCAAAAAGGCCTTTGGTTATAAAACAAGATAGAACTTTTGTAATTTCCACCATCTTCACTCAAACACCTATCCTCAGCCCCAATGCCAATGAAGTGCATGATATTCTGTAATATACCAGATATAAAAATGTATGCATAACATAAATAAAATGCTAGAAATGGCAGAATAACAACAATATAACCAGAACACTCATCACAATAGCACTAAAATGATATGAGAATAATAACAGAAATAACACTTTGAATCTGAAATCAATGTTCACGGGCCTCTTCGAGGGGGCAACCTCTAGTTGAGCAGAGCTCTATTACAATAATATCCAAGTTAGGGTTCTCATACCCGTGACTCCTATTTATACTAAAAAGAAGCATCTAGAGGAAGATCCTTCTAGAAGCGAAAGCTTCTATTAGGTCTTCTTACATCTGCCTTATTCTATTTTATTGAAAGGCCTTATTAATATTGACCTTTATTACATCCGAATGTATTGTTCTACCTATGTGCGGGTTAGGACCCTAACATGTCCACCCCCTTGAAAACAACCTTGTCCTCAAGGCTTGAGATGGGGAAATTGTTGCAGAATGGTAGTTTGTTCCCAAGTGGCGTCTGTTGGAGTTGTATCTTTCCACTAGACTAACACTTCCTTGATGGTTCTCTGACGTTGGTGCTTCTCATATTGGTCCAAAACTACTTCTGGCTGTAGCCAAATGGATCCTTCTTCATCTAAGT
Source organism: Picea engelmannii (assembly GCA_009831015.1). Classification (NCBI taxonomy): domain Eukaryota; kingdom Viridiplantae; phylum Streptophyta; class Pinopsida; order Pinales; family Pinaceae; genus Picea; species Picea engelmannii. The sequence continues at coordinate 437,015 of ML776718.1, read as the reverse complement.
CTGGAAGGTTGGTTTGAATTTGGCACTTAGCTCCAATCACCTTCTTTAAGCATGAAACATGAAAAATAGGATGTAGCTTCGAATGGCTGGGCAAAGCTAACTGATAGGATACTTGGCCCACACGCTTGAGAACGGTATAAGGGCCATAAAATTTGGGCAATAGATTCTGACAATGCTTGGCCTTGAGAGAAGTTTGCTTGTAAGGTTGTAGTCGAAGAAACACCTGATCCCCTTCTGCAAATTGACGTTCAGAGCGACCTTGATCTACTTGTTGCTTCATGCGATTCTATTCCATGACCAAGTTCTCTTTGAGGGTATGGAGAATAGCCTCTCGAGATGTAAGTGTTAGGTCAACCGCCTGAACCTTCGAGGCACCCAGTAAGTATGAGAGAACTGAAGGTGGCTTCTGTCCATATACCGCTTCAAAAAGAGTCATGCGTGTAGCTGTATGGTATGAAGTGTTGTACCACCATTCAACTAGGGGTAACCATTGAGCCCATTGATTTTTCTTTTCCGAGGCAAAACACCTCAAATATGTTTCCAAACACTTGTTGAAAACTTCTATTTGGCCATCAGTCTGGGGATGATAATTTGTGCTGAGATGCAATTCGGTGCCTTGTATCTTGAACAGTTCTTGCCAAAAATTACTTGTGAAAGTTGGGTCACAATCAGAAACAATAGAGTGTGGCATGCCATGAAGCTTGAAGACCTAATCCATGAAAATTTGAGCCACCGTGGATGTGGTAAATATGTGTTGAAGGGCGCAGAAATGAGCATACTTGGAAAGGGGATCAATAACCACCATGATGATGAATTTATTGCCCGATTTGGGTAAGCCTATAATAAAATCCATAGAGATAGAAATCCATGCAATCTCTTAAGAGTATTTGGGTGAGGCCAGTATTGCATAGATTCAATCTTTTTAGGATCCACCCTGACGCCATTTTTGCCAACCAGATGACCCAAGTATTCTACTTATGAGGCGCCAAAAGAACATTTAGACTGTTTCAGAAAAAGTTGGTGCTGAGAGAGTAGATGGAGAACTCGATCCACATGAGAAAGATGGTATGTCCAGGTTTTTCTATAGATGAGGATATCATCAAAGAAAACTAAGACAAAATGGTGGAGAAAAGGACAGAAGACATGATTCATAAGGCTTTGGAAGGTGGAGGGGGCATTACACAAGCCAAAGGGCATGACCAAAAAATCATAATGGCCTTGATGAGTTCTAAAGGCAGTCTTGGGAATGTCTGCCTCTATCATACGTATCTGGTGGTAGCCCGACCGAAGATCAAATTTAGTGAAGAATTGGGTGCCACTCAATTCATCCAGGAGGTCATCAATGACAGGAATGGGGAATTTGTCTTTGATGGTAAGTTTGTTGAGGGAACAGAAGTCAGGACACATTTTCCAAGAACATTCTTTCTTCAGCACCATGACCACAGGAGAAGAGTAGGGGCTCGTACTAGGGTGGATAATGCCTGCATTATGGAGTTCCTGGACCATTTTCTCAATTTCATTTTTTAGGGAAAATGGGTGATGATACAGACGAATATTGGGAGGAAGGCTTCCAGGTACCAGGGGAATGGAATGATCATGAACACCATGGGAAGGAGGGATTCCTTGGGGAGTGGAAAAGACCAATTGATGTTTAGAAATAATGGCTTGGAGGTATTGTGGGACTGAGGGTGTCTATGTTGCTTGTATGACATGGAGTTAGGGGATAACACCAGAATGACCTTTTTTGAGAAGATTTTCCATGTGATGGGAACTAATGATCTCAGGTGAACCGACGGTGATGCCTTGGAACTTATATTGGTGGCCCTCCTAGTCGAATTGCATAGTTAAGTCTTTAAAATCCATCAGAATGGGACCCAAAGTCCTTAGCCAGTCTACACCCAATACAATGTCACAACCTCCCATGTCGATAGAAAACATATGGAATTTCAGGTGGTAGTCACCAATTTGGAGACACACATTTTCACTACGCCCTCCACATTTCATGGAACCACCATTGGCGATCATGATTTGGAAATTATTGATGCCATGGATGTAGTAATGAGTTTCTTGGGCGATGTGGCGATGAATAAAATTATGGGTGCTGCCACTATCAACTAGAATGATGACCTTCTGATGCTTGATGTAACCGATTAGCTTGAGGGTTTAGGGAGCGGAGAAGCCAGTGAGAGCATTGAGGGAAATGACCGGTTCTACTTCGGGAGGGTCGAAGGGAGGGGTTATGTCAGTGGATTCAGGTGAATTAGACACAAAGGGAGTTTCTACATCCTCTTCCAAAATATCCTTGGATATGGCCATAAAAATATTTTGTTCTTTACACTTGTGGCCTGAGAAATATTTTTCATCATAGTTATAACAAAGGCCTTTGAGTTGGCGTTCAGCCATTTCAGCCTTGGTCAATTTTTGGATCTTTAGTGGAGCAGAGGGAGTAGTGGGATTTATTGGTTTAGGGCGAGGGATAACGAAGGGTTTTCAGTTTTGAGAAGATACAACCTGTTGTTCTTCTTTATCTCTTTTAGTAGCCTCCACCCAACTCTGAGGTCGAGCCATGAGGACATGGGCCCGAATCTCATTCTTGAGGCCACTGATAAAAGACTCTTGGAAAAAGGCGCTCTAAGACAGGCGCTCTAAGGCCAGGCGCTCTAAGGCAGCTATAAAGTCTTCCACTATTCCTAATTGTTTCAACTTTGTCAAACGGCCCAAATGGTTGGTGTCATTGTGAAAGCATTCATAAAGCTTTGCCACAAAGTGTGTCCAAGCTATATACCCTTAACGAGAATTTTTTCTCCATTTACACCATTGCCAACGCTCTTGATTTAGATGGAGAACACCATAACAGAGTTTGGCCAAGTCGTATGTAATGCCATATAAAGAGAAATAATGTTCCATTTGGGTTACCCAACCAGTGGGGTTCGATCCATCAAATTTGGTCACATCCACCCGCGGAAGGCGTAGGTCACGTTGAAAGTGATGGTTCTGAAAGTTATGGGAATGAGGGGAATGGTCACCTTCAGTATGTGGAGGTGAGGAGGAGGAAGGGTTATCTGTAGGGATATGCAGTTTGGTGTAGAGTGTTGAAAAGACTGATTGAAGCTAGGCGGTGAGGTCTTGTTTGAATTCCTCCCTTGAGGACTGCATGGTTGTATTGATGGAAACAACATTGGCATTGATTTGTTTCACTTCTTGTTGGGTCTCGATGAGACCAGATTGCAAGGTGTTGAAGCGAGCTTCCAAGTCTTGGCTACGGGTATGGGCGATGAGGATGGGGGAACTGAAAAGGGGCGGGCGGGGTCAAAAAATTTACTGAAAAATGGTATGGATGAATGTGATAAGGGTGAAGAAATGAATCCAATGGAATAGGTCTCAAATAATGGTGAAAAAAATTCCAGACTTTTTTTTTTTTTTTTACACCTGCAGAGTTAGACTTTGGTCTAAAGAATACTGCAGAAAGGAAATGCCCAAATGCTTAACCAGAAAGAAATGTGTATTTACTTGGAAGCCCGAACACAGTTGCATGACAATAGATCTTGTTTGTTTTAATTTGTTTATGTTTCTGTCCTCAAGGGTTAGGTATTCAAGGGTTCTACAGACAAGGGTTTGCCCTGTGCTATAGCTCTCTGATATACTTGCGGGGTCCAACAATAGTACTCGACCCAATATATCAGGGCACTAACTAAGGAGGATAGACCATACCCTTATCCGTACTACCCGACTACCCAGGTACTAGAGAGTATCTTCTCGAGTGTTGTTCTCGGTGACACTATAGCAGTCAGGCGACCAATCGATTTATATAAAGAGGGATTTCAGGTAATCTAGGCCAATCCGTACACAGGTGTTGTCTGATGCTCTACCACTTGAAGGGGTACCAACATGGGTTACAAGGGTGGCTAACAGATGTGCGCTAAGTACCACTTGTATTTCCTACGTGTATGAATCCCTCAACCGCGGGTTTATGCGCATAACGACAGATCTTTGTGGCTTAAAGACGTTGGAATACGTCTCTACCCTGAAAAAACAATTTATGCTCTGATACCACTTTTAATATACCAAATAGAAAAGTGTATGTAGAACAAAAATAAAATGCTATAAATGGCAAAATAACAACAATATAACCAGAACATTCACCACAATAGCACTGGAATGATATGAGAATAATAATAGAAATAACACTTTGAATCTGAAAGCAATGTTCATGGGCCTCTTCGAGGGGGCAACCTCCAGTTGAACAAAGCTATATTACAATAATATCCAAGTTAGGGTTCTCATACCCTTGACTCCTATTTATACTAAAAAGAAGCATCTAGAGGAAGATCCTTCTAGAAGCAGAAGCTTCTATTAGGTCTTCTTACATCTAGAGGAAGATCCTTCTAGAAGCGGAAGATTCTATTAGGTCTTCTTACGACCTTATTAATATTGACCTTTATTACATCCAAATATATTTTTCTACCTATGTGTGGGTTAGGACCCTAACATATTCCAACACATCCAACGACCATAAAGATTCACATCGACAACCACCAACCAACATCCAATAGGTATGCATTTGGTCATTAAGATTGAAGGTTTCTTGCGTTTGTACAACCTTCTCTTAAAAAAGAAAAGAATTCACCGTGCCCAATATTTTTGAACCACCTAGGAAAGATTTTCCAAGTTACCTAAAGGTTTAATCGACAGAGATTTTGTCCCCGTCTACCCAAGCTTTACACCACCCGACCAGGGAAACTCTTTTCTCACCACTAGAACCCATCCTGTCGACCGGTCTAATCCTTCATATGCACCCAAAGGAAATTCAATGCACTGGTGCCCTCAGTCGATACGCCATGAGTTCCCAAGCTCACCCTCCTCTTTAATTTTCCTATGGTCCAAATGTCATCCAAAAACCCATCACTTCAAAAATAAGGATTAGGATATTGCGTAACCCATAGGCTTAAAATTTTAAGTAGTAGGTTAAAGGTTCTATGAAATGATGATTTTTTTGGGGGATATTTTCTCGATATCTGGAGATAAATTGTTGGATTAGTATATTTGAGTTATTATTTATGTATAATCTAAGTGCTCTTGGAGTTTTTCAGCATGTTGAATCCATTTCTACATTCAGAAATGGATTTTGAACAACAAAAAATAGTGATTCATGTAAATTCATATGGTCTTATTCCTACGATAAAAACCATTTCGTAAAACAACTAGCCAACGCCAAATTTTAATAAGTTTCCCATCAAATACAACCATCATCCATTCCTACCCTTCGTCAAAGAATTTTTAAATACAAAAAATGTTTGTACGCTTTTGATTTATAAATGTCAATTTTTGATGGATAACTTTGATTTTGAAAGTCTAACCCTACTCACACCTTCCCACTCTCCTCGAGTTTCAAATAGACCATCCATGGCACCATCCACTAAACATAACAAACACCCCTCCTACTCCTATTTAACAAATTGCCACGAGAACTATAGAGAGGATAAAATAGGGGAGGGGATTTTATCTCCAAAGGATGGATTGATAAAAATCATGAAGATTTTTCACTACTCAAATGGTCAACATAGCGAATATCAGATGTAAAACCATACCACTTTTGTTTTCCCAAAGAAATTCACACTGATAATTAATGGGGTTTTCTTGTGCTCTCCTTTTTGTTTATTCTCAGTGGAATATTAGTAACAAGAGTTATTAAGGGAGAGATTTTGAAAAACCATTACTCAATGTGGAAATCCTTTTCTCATATGGTCATGAATAGAAGATAAGATAATTCTCTAAATCCTTGATATGTGTCTAGCACTTTTTATCTTTTTGAAAAACTAACAATGTTAATATTCAATGTTGTTGACATGGGTGAAGTGCATGATTCAGATATGGAAACCAAAAAATATAAAAACCAAGAAATACAAAAGGGAAAATAGTCCATCATCAAAGTGAAATTAGATAGAGAAGAGAATATAGAGATACAGTTAGAAATTGGTACTTTAGGCCTAATTTATAATGACACTTTATTTTTCATGGATCCTGATGTTGTTTAAAAATGGGGAGAAATATCAGATGTTACGAACACAAAAATATCCAATATTACCATCCCCCCACAGAGATTGTGATCTAGATGAGGGTGTCTATTAGTTGAGACAATGTTCATGGCTTCACAAAATAGTTGCACACTTTTCTATCTTCCAATGTACAAAAGATGTTTCATGGATCATCCACCAAGCTTATGTAGACAAAAAATTGATCAAGGACACTCAAGGAAAAGCCATCACATTGTTCCAAATTTCCATCATCCACACATATTATAAGATCCTTGTAGAAGTGGTAAAACTCACCTATGAATGGATGCTACAATTCACTTATGACTGTAGAGGAATACTGAAAAGTTGGTGCATGTTCGAGATGAAGTTCATGTTGTTTTTCTTCAAATGAGATGAGATATGATCGATGGTGTTTTAATACAATGATGAGTGTTCCATATATAGAGAAAATATGGTGACCATCCATGAAAGGATGTATCCCTTGGATAATAACTATTTATTATTATTATTACTTATTATATATATTATTTAGTAATTAATAATTATATTATTAATTATTAATCTAGAAGAATGTCTTTCCGATGTTTTCCAAACATTAGCACTCCCTCTGCACAAGGGAGACATTCTTCATCATGCCAAATATTGTCTCTGAAGTATACAAACTTCACCCTAGACTCATAAGACTTGTATGTCAGTTTTGGGAGATGTCTCTCGCCCACCTGAACTGAGGGAAAACTCCTTCTGCGACTCTACCTTTGAGCCAATTGATTGTCTCTGAGATCAGTCTCACTCTAGGTCTACATGTGATAGTATATATCATCTTTCGTCTTTATCATTCCTTGTCAAATCACCATGACTAGGACAAAGACCACACGAGGGTTGTTCACCACATGTACACACATGTGAGTGAATGTCAGCCTCATGCTAGCTGACATGTGGAAAGCACCTCAAGCACCTTGAGTCCATATTATTCCTTGTCATGATCAAGGAAGGACTACGCCTGGGCCCATTTACTAAAAGTACACCTTTGTGATAAATGCATCTTATCTCCCTTGGTATGCATCCCAATCTTAGGAAAAGGTATGCCCGATGCTTACTCACGACATTGTGGAAAAAAATTTGTCACACATGGCACTCCCATGTGGACTTCTAGAGGCTACTCCCTCTAGAAACACTAGGGTCAACTCCCCATAGTGATCTAGGTGTATATTGGTGGCCACCCACCTATTCTAACTAGCTCATTTTGACAGTTTTAGTTCAACATGTTCTTCTGTAATTCTTTGTAATTGTGGGTTCTACACTTTTGGGGTTGTTTGAATCCCTACATAGCTTCCATATGAATATTGGTGGCTGCCCACCTAATGCAACTAGCTTATTTTGGAAGTTATCATGTCAGTACATCTTTTTGTACTTCCAGGGTTGTTTTAGGGCCCTAAACAATGTTTTGTTTATCTTGGCACAGTCAAACTATAGATGGTGTAATACCCCAAGGAAGATCCCTAGTGGTATTATGAATTGTAAACATGTTTTGTAGGCTGGTGATCCAGGCAATTATAAGCTGGTAGGCTTATGTGTTAGTAGGTCGAAGAGCCTAGGTGTTAAAGGCCAGGAGCCTATTTTGTACATGTAAATATTCATATCATTAATATAAAAACATCGCTGCGTGTAGACTGACCATGAATAAAGAGTGATGGGGGACTAAGATCCACTAGGCTAGGTAAGGGAGAGGGGCCTGAGAGGTTGGAAAGAGGGGTTAAGCCTAAGGGCTTAAGTCCAAGAGAATAATAATTTATTATTATTCCAAAAGCTATGTGAAAGGATATGTTTTTATCCTAAGTTCCTGGGGAAAGACATGTGACATCCAAAGAGAAAGGAAGGTGCTTCTTGAGTGATAGGTGTCGGCTCAGGCACATGCACTCTTAAGGGGGGGATTCTTGCTGTTGGGGTTTTTTTTTTCATGCACGAAGGCTTGCAGGCACTCTCAGGCATTCGCTCATGCACTCAGGCTGTCGCGCACACACAAGTAGGCTTACACAGACAGTTTTGGCTCCCACGCCCTCACCATCTGGGGATGCAAAACCAGTTAGCCCCGTATCCCCTCACGAGTTCATTCATGCACTGAGCAAGCCCGAGGTTATCCTTTTTCTGCCATTGTTTAACCCGTGACCATTTTTTCACCTCTGTAAATTGTTGATTCATTCCTTTCCTTACCCGACTTAGCCACTGTGATTGAAGAATCAGGTTGTCAGGCCTGTTAGCAATTCTCTCTCCAGGTGAGAGAGGTGGTTGTGATTAAAGAAGCAGGTTTCCAGGACTATGAGTAACTCTCTCTCCATGTGAGAGAGGTGGTTTTGGATTGAAGAGGTAAGTTATCAGGCATGTGATAAACTCTCTCGAGGTGAGAGAGTGTGCTAAGGAGGTGATTTCTCCTGGAGGAAGTCACGTTTCTACTACAGAGCTCTGAGAATTTCGGTCTGATCTGTTGCTGAAGCCCAAGGAAAGGGAGGTGGAGCATCCGATTTACTGTGTGACAGTGAAAGTGTATACTCCTGGGGTGGGACAGACATGTGGGGAATGAGAGTCTGTGAGAAATGGGCATAAGTGTCTCCTGGGAGAGAATCCTTCCTCTTAAACTGTGTGACTTGCCTATTGACGTTGCCTAGCCTAGGAATTCCTTGCCTGGTGGAGTTTAGTCCCAACTCGAGGGTGACCTACTACTGAGAGTCATGAGTAGTGTGGTCTAAGGCTAGGAGGTTCATGGAAGGTCTGCATGTAGTTGGTGATTTTATTCCAGTTAAAATAGAAGTATCATTTCTATGCTTAATTATATATGTTATGCATGTATGCGATTCTTGAAATGTTATCATGTATTCCGTTGCATGTATGAATTACTATTAATTCCATTTGAGTCTATATGGTAGCAGTTACTCTATGTTATTTATTTTAAATTCATTAGAAATGCATATTATATATATATATATATATATATATATATATATACGTTCCGCTGTGACATTGCCTGGTTTGTTGGTGGGTTGGGGATGTTACAATTTTGTATCAAAGACAAGGTGTTTGGGTAGATTTTCCCTGACAGTCTTGTTTTTGGCCGGGGTACGTTACAATTTGGTATCAGAGCTAGTCTGTTCCAGACAAGGTGTTTGGGTAGCATTTCCCTAACAGTCTTGCTGTTGGATGGGGTATGTTACATATGGAGTCATATTTTGACAACATAATGTTTATTTCTCGAAAATACCTTTCCAATGGGATATCACGTGCCTACAACAGAGGTCATATGAAAAAGTTATGCCCCGTGAAGTTGAGGTACCAACTTACCCATCGGGGCCAACATAAATTCTATTGTTTCATCTCCTAGAGTTAGTTTTTTGGATGTCTATTGTTTTGGAATTCATGATTAATGTTAAGAAGGCCTCTGGAGCCTCATTGTATTCATTTTTCTCAGATATATGCACGTAGTGGCCAGATATCTTCTCAGAGATAGCTAGCACCATCCGAGCAAGTTGTTTTCAGTTCTTCATTTTTACAGTTTCAGCCTATTTATTGATTCAATAGAAGTTATTGTTCACTGGATATCTATTGTTTTTCTCTATATCTCTATGCTATTGTATTCATCCTATTATTCATATCGTTTTTCTCATAAATCTGGATTAGTGGTATCAGAGAGGTATGCTCTTCATTTATTTTTCTTCATGCATTTCCCCGACAAGATCTAGGTACAAGAAGTTGGGACTTGAACTAGTCGATCCTTTGTAAGAACGACCACGCCAAGCCCGAAAAAAATCCACGAGGGATGAAAAGAATGATGATGGAGTAGGAGATGCTTTTAAAATGTTTCTCAAGGAATCCCTTCTGCGACAAAGGAACAAAATGATGGACAACTTTGTACAAATCCTTCGGTGGCTGCCCACAGGAGACACATATTCATCAAACGGCCATGAAACCCCCTTAAAGGTAAATGTAAGCTTTGATATTCCATTATTTGAAGGACTGATATATGCATATGATGTAGATAAATGGATAAATATACTCGAAGGGCATTTTTTGGTACACAATTTTTTCGATATTGAAAATATTACTTTTTCACTCCTCAAGGTCGTCCCTCATGTTAAGGACTGGTGGGATACTTACTTTGAACAAAGGGCCATAGAGGAATATGAAATATTTGTGGTCACCCCCACATGGGATTCCTTCAGGGATTCCATTAAAGAACAGTGCTACCCTGTTGGAAGCTACGAGGACCAATACACATGATGGATGACCCTCTGTTAGGAAAGGGACCCAACAATACCATATTTCACCAATATTTTCCATACCCTGTGCACCAAATAATGTATCAAAGACTCTGAGAGAAATATGGTACTAAAATACCACGACTGTGTGCATAGATACATTCAAACATAAATGATTTTTTTGGACATCGCATCATTGGGTACGACTTATAGATATGTTTTCAAGATCGAGCACAAATTTAAGCAGAAGAGGCGAGAGTTTGGATCTACAAAATCCTCACAGTCGAAGCAAGGAAAAGGTGGCCCCAACCCAAAAAATAAGGGATAGAGAAAATATGGCCACTCTCAGGACAACCAGTCTAAGCTGCAACACAAGAAAGGTAATGAGAATTCGAAGAGGAAATGAGAAAATGGTGTGAATACCATAAAATCCCTTGGCACAACACCAAATAATGTCGCTCCAAGCAGTCACTGGTGGTCGAGCCGAAATCTTCTGATTCAGAGGAAGATTTTGACTTTGAATCAAATCCATAAGGAGGGAATTGGATTATCGATGTTGAACCTAGTGCCACTGTTGCTACCACCAAAGTCGAGCAAAGCAAACCAGAAGAACCAGAGGAAGGGGAACACCTATTTCACTCACAGATTTGGGTAAAGGGGGTTCCACTTCATTTCATTGTCGATAGCAAAAGTCAAAAGAACATAATATTAGTAGAGGTCATCAAGTGGATAGAACTACAGACGACACTACACCCGCAACCCTACACCATCAGTTAGCTTCGCCAAGGAATAGATCTTTGCATCATGAAACAATGTCATCTACCCTACGACATCAAGCCTTTGAAAGATGAGGTATTGTGTGATATTTATCCCCTTGATGTTTGTGATGTTCTCTTAGGACAACCATATTTGTGGAAGAAACATGTTGTGTATGAGTCTAGACACCGTAGCGATTTTTGTTTTTTGGGTATCTGACGGAATTGGCAACTGGGTCGGTCTCATACTCACGTGAAACAGGGTCGATTCCAACCGCTACCACTATAACCTCTAGGTGCCATATGTATGCCCCTTTCATAGGCACGGGTAAGTCGAGGGGATTTGAACACATAACCTCATCGAACATAACACTTCATATCATGACACATGCCAATTGAGATGACCCCCGGGGGCTCTAGACCTCGTAGTGTTATTATTACTTTGGGTAGACAATTGTACATGATACTAGAGGTAGTGTCGCTTACCGCTAATCTCTGGTAAGCAATGTAGTAAGGTCATTTCACATATTGAGAAGTTCGTCTTCTTTGTGATCCATGCTCACAGTAAGCAGAAGTTTGACGCCACATCTATGGCCTCTACACAGGGCCTCTCTTTTTAGTAGAATCACGTGGATGTGATCATGGAAGAATACAGATACATATTCTCCTCACCCACCAGGTTACCAATGCACTACCAAGTCAAGCATCCAATTGATCTAACACCCGGTGCACCTCTTCCTAATAGACTAGTCTATCATCGATTGTTGATGGAAAATGATGAAATCAAGCATTAGATCCAAGAGTTTCTTCAAAAGGGGCACATCATACCCAACTCCTCCCCTTGTGGAAGCCCAATTGTATTGGTGGAGAAGAAATACAGGACCTGGCGGCTCTGCATTGATTACAAAGCATTAAACAAAATCACACTCAAGAATCAGTACCGAATTCCCAGAATTTATGACCTTCTTGACTAACTCAAGCAGGAAAAGTTCTTCAACAATATTGACCTAAAGTTTGGCTACCACCAGGTTCCCATCAAAACAACATATGTATGGAAGATAAATTTCAAATTTAAAGAAGGTCTCTTCGAATGGTTGGTCATGCCCTTTAACTTAACAAATGCACCAACCACTTTCATGAGGTTGATGGATGATGTATTGAGACCCTTCACCAACTCTTTTGTGGTGGTATATTTGGATGACATCCTCATCTTCAGTAGAACTTGGGAGGAGCATATGCAACATATTCAACAAGTTTTGAGCACTTTGCTGCAGCACAAGCTATATGCCAACATGGAAAAATGTTCCTTTGGCATGAACATGGACCAATAATTGGGCTACATTTTTGATGAGCATGGGGTACATGTTGATCCAGCTAAGATCCAATTCATCTATGACTGGCCAACCCCAACCACACTAACCGAGCTTCATAGCTTCTTGAGACTTGCCAACTTCTACCGACGGTTCATGTTGGGATTCTCCCATATTGCATGGGCCCTCAACCAAGTGACCAAGGGCGGTGGTAGGGAAAATTTCACGTGGGGGAAGGAACAAAAAAGAGCATTTGATGATATAAAGAATCGTTTGTGCTCAGTGCCAGTACTCTCCTTTCCTGATATGCAAAAACCATTCGATATCGAGACTTATGCATTTGACTATGTTGTAGGCGCAATTCTCACTCAGCATGGTCATCAGATAACACACCATAGTGATACACTCTCATATATTGTCTGGAAATACCCCACCTATGACAAGGAAATTTATTCCATTGTACAAGCATGTCGTCAATGGAAACATTACATTCTGGGAAATGAGACAATAATCCACATTGATCACAAGCCTCTGCATTTCATACATGCATAAGGAAAGTTGCAGAATGACCACAATCATAAGTGGTTCACCTACCTACAAAAATTTCATATCAACATCAAGTATAAGACAGGGAGCACAAATCGTATTGTTTACCGCCTCATTCAACCTTCCGTGGCTACACTCACCACCATGCTCCATTCCTATGGGCATGAGACATATGAGTGGCCCCAACTTTATCAGTAAGATCCGAACTTCACCACCACCTATCATCTCTTGGGTATAGGCATGAATGTCATTGATTTTTACATTTAGGACATAATTTTATGCCATCTGGTTCATCTCTATGTTCCTACAAGCGAGCATGCAAAGTTGATTTGGGAGGCTCACTATAGTCAAATGGATAGACATTTTGGCGTGGAGAAAATTGTGTTCATTCTATAGAAACATTTTTATTGGCCAAAACTTCGATAGGATGTCAACAAGTATATAAGATATTGCACTGCCTGTGCCATTTCCAATCCAACCATCATGAAGCAAGGCTTATACACACGTCTTTCTACTTCTGAGAGGCCTTGGGAATCCATCTCGATGGATTACATGTATGGCTTTCCATCCACCAAGCAAGGAAATGTTTGTGCATTTGTGGTAGTTGATCAGTTCTCGAAGATGGCCATTCTAATAGCCTACAAGAAGAAAATCACATCGGTAGATACTACCAAGATATTCTTGAAACGAGTGTGGTTCCATTTTGGGATACCGCATACCATCATCTCCGATTGGGACAACAGGTTCCTCAACACATTTTGATGGAGTCTTTGGTCAATTTTGGACACCAAGCTCACTAAATCCACTGCTTTCCACCCCTAAGCCGATTGCTAAACATAGGTCTTCAATCAGATGATTGCACACATACTGCACATGTACAACTCTAAGCATCCACATACATGGGATGAGAGTCTTCCCTATGTTCAACATAGCTACAACAGGGCTCTCAATAGCTCCACCGACCATATCCCATTTCATGTAGGGCTAGGATTCTATCCCTTGGGTTCCATTGATGTTTCACTACCTCTTGAAAACACAAAGGTAGAATCTTCCCATATTCATTCTGAGGTCAAAAAATCCACTAGGTTCATTGAGTGGATTCCTCACATCCACCAACAGGTCCATGAATATATTTTGTAGAAAGCCAATGCTAAGTACAAGCAACACCATGATCAACACCGAGTATTGCACTAGTTTTAGGTGGGAGACAAGGTCTGGTTACATTTGCAGAAAGAGCGTCTTAAAGGGCCCCATATTAAGATCCTCCCACTTCGCTATCGGCCTTACACTATCACCAAGGTTGTGGGTAGCAATGATTTTGAGCTCAACACTCCACCCTTCCTTGGCTTGCACCTATTGTTCAATGTGGACCTCCTTCATCCATATTTTCCACCATTATTGGAGACCTCATAGATCGCAGAACAAATGACACTAACAAATATTAAACCTAAATTCATGGAACATGCATCCATTGATCATATAGTGGACACATATGTCAAGGGAAATCACTAGCAAAAGATCCAACTTTATCGGGTTTTCAAGGTAGGGCAACTCCTACACCAAGGCAAGTGGCTCACCCAGGGACAAATTCAATGAAAGTTTCCTCACCTGATGGGAGAAATAAATGCAATGAATACCATTTCTTCCTAATGGTGGAGAACTGATCTAGGTGGATATTGGTGGCCACCCACCTATTCTAGCTGGCTCCTCTTGACATTTTTTAGTTCAACACGTTCTTCTATACTTATTTGTAGTTGTGGTTTCTACACTTTTAGGGTTGTTTGAAGCCCTACACATCTTCCAGGTGGAGACTAGTAGTCTCCCACCTAATCCAACTTGCATATTTTGGAATTCTTCATGTTAGCACATCTTTCTATGCTTCCAGGGTCATTTTGGGTCCCCAAACAGTGTTGTTTTTGGATTTCCACAGTGAAACTATAGACAGGCTAATATTTTGATGGAATAATGCATATTTCTCGAAAATAAATTTCCAATGGGTTATCACTCACCTAAAACAAGGGTTGTATGCAAAAGTTACGACCCCAGGAAGTTGAGGTACCAACTTATCCATCAGGGCCCACATAACTTTTGGCGTTTCATTTCCTAGGGTTAGGTTTTTGGATGTCCAGGGTTTTGGAATTCATGAGTAATTTTAAGAAGACCTCTGGAGCCTCATTGTATTCATTTTTATTATATGGATGCACATAGAGGAGACATTTCTTCTTAGAGATAGCTACCACCATTCAAGCAAGTTGTTTTCAGTTCTTCAGTTTTACAGTTTCAGCCTATTTTATTGATTCAATATAAGTTATTGTTCACTGGATATTTGTTTTTGTTCTTCGTATGTCTATTGTATTTTATGCAGTCTATTATTTATCTCTGTTTTATTTTATTCAATCTATTATTTAGTTTTACCTTGACATAGTGTGTGATGTCAAGGTAAACTCCCTTGACATATCCACATGTGCTTTCCACAAGGGATTTTTGGCTATAATCCCAAACCCACTTATCCCTTCTCGGATAAGTGTCCTCATAGATCAAATCAAATCATTCATGTAGGAGTACGATCTAGAGTCTATCACACATGACACTCCCATGTGGACTTCTAGAGACTACTCCCTCTAGAAACACCAAGGTCAATTCCCCATAGTGTGTGATTTCAAGGTCAACTCCCTTGGCATGTCCTCATGTTCTCTCCACAAAGGACGGTGGCCTATAATCCCAAACCCACTTATCCCTTCTTGGATAAGTGTCCTCATAGATAAACTAAACTCAGTCACAGAGGAGTATGATGTAGATTCTGTCACATGTGGCACTTCCACGTGGAGTTCTAGAGGCTACTCCCTCTAGAAACACTCGGGTCAACTACCCATAGTGTGTGACGTCCAGTTCAAATCCCTTGACATGTCCTCATGTGATATCCACAAGGGACGTGTCCTCATGTTCTCTCCATAAGGGGCATGTCCTCATGTGCTCTCCATAAGGGATTTTGGGCTATAATCCCAAACCCACTTATCCCTTCTCGGATAAGTGTCCTCATAGATCAACTCAACTCAGTGATAGAGGAGTACGATATGGAGAATATATCAGGAAGGTACAAACATCAAAACTCCCTATTAGTGAGCGAGGCATTCTCTTCCATACCAAATATGTCACAGAAGTACTCGGACTTCGTCCTAGTAAGGTGTTTGGTAAGAACATCAACAACCTTCTCATCTATAGGAAGATATTGCACCAATACTTCCTTCCTCTGCACCATGTCTCAGATATAATGGTACTTGATCTCAATGTGTTTTGATGAAACACTGGATTCTTTGAGAGCTTCACATAACTCTGTTTATCACAATGAATAACAATGGAATCCATCATATGTCCAAATAAATCTGCAAGGATCTTCCGAAGCCACACTACTTTGCGGACTTCCACACTCAATGCAATTTATTCTTCTTTTGTGGTGCTCAAAGCCACATAAGTATGTTTCCTGCTACACCATGAAACCATGGAAGATCCCAAAGTGAAGCAACACCCATAGGTTTCCTTCCTATCCCCTGTACCCCCTTCCCAATCTGAGTTAGTATATCCTTGCAACCTCATGTCAATACTGGAAGTATATCTCATATCATGTCCAATTGTTCCTCGCATGTATTTCAACACATGATTTGCAACAATCTAGTGTATCTATCTTAACTGACTCATAAATGGGTTAAGTGCACTCAATTTATAACAAATATATGGTCTGGTGTTAACCGGATACATGAATGATCCAATCAGTTGTCTATATAGGGTTGGATCAATATTGTCAGAATTAGAAGAAGACACACTTAGTTTCTTTAGATTCATCACCATTGGTGTAGCCATTCATCAGCCAAAACTTCTTCAATATCTCAATTGTGTACTTCCCCTAACTCAGGAATATCTCATCAGTTCTCTTCCACACCTCTAGTCCCATGAGGTAGTGCATCACACCAAGGTCCTTCATATCAAACTTAGATTCCAACACATACTTTCATTCAACAATAAGGCTCTCTGTATTGGTGAGGAATAAATCATCAATGTAGAGAACCAAAATTAGGGACTCACCATTAATAATATTGTAGTATAGGTTGGTATCAACAACACATTTTTTGAATCCCAAACTCATTTGGTGCCCATCAATCCTCGCATGCCAAGATCAACGTGCCTTCTTGAGTCCATACATGAGGTCCTTATTCAACCTACACACATGAGACTCCTTCTCATGTATCACAAAACCATATTGTTTCTCGATGTATACTTATTTCTCAATATATCTATTGAGAAATGTTTTCTTCACATCCATCTGATGTAGTCTCCAACCCATGGATGCTACAAGGGAAATAATCATTCGGATATAAGTGTATTGAGAAACAAGAGAAAATTTCTCCTCATAATATATTCCCTCCACCTGAGAGAATCCTCTAGCAACAAATATCATTTTGTACTTCTCGATGCTCCTATCAGTTGTGTGTTTGATCTTATAGATTCACTTGGAAATCACTACTGACTTCCTCTCAGGTATCAGAACAATATCCCAGACATAATTATTCATGATGGACTGATACTCCTCCATCATGGCATCTCTCCCTACTGGCTGACTAGATGCCTCCTTATAACAGGAATGATCAAAATAAATGATGTAGCTCATAGCTGCGGCATAACATGAATATCTTTGAGGTCTCTTTCTCTCTCGAAAGGTACCATGAGGAGATGCATGTCATTTTTCCTCCTGTAGAGTATGATTATCCCATGTAGGTCACTTCTAACCTACTGTAATATCTCCTGGAACATCATTTGGGGCTACAGGATCAATGAGATCAAATGGATCAATAGGCTCAATTGTCTCCCTCTGAACTGTTGGAGCATGAGGGGGAGAAATAACCATCTCTTCCTATATCTCACTATCAATATCCATGTGAGATCCTCTAAATCTCTTGAATTCTACCTCCTCCTCAAAGGTAACATCTCTTCTCATCTCAATTTGTCTCTGACCATGGATGTAGATCCAATATGCCTTCGAAGGCTCACTATACCCCACAAATGTACCCTTTCTTCATGAAGGGTCTAATTTGGTCCTTTTCTCCTTGGGTACATGAATGTATACTGGACAACCAAATATATTGAAGTGTCCAACCTCAGATTTCACTCATGAAATATTTCCATCCTATAAATCTCGTGTTTCCCTCGTGAAACACATGTCTAAGATATATCAAGGTTCTACCATGGAGCCAATGTCTAAGACATATCGAGGTTCCCTCATGGAGCCAATGTCTCACAAGACATATTGAGGTTTCCTCATGAAATTTATGTCTTGGTTCCTTCATCTGACCATCTGAGGCATGTCAGTATGAATTCCACATTCCCCCCTACTAGTCCACACA
The DNA here is from genome assembly GCA_009831015.1 of Picea engelmannii. NCBI lineage: Eukaryota > Viridiplantae > Streptophyta > Pinopsida > Pinales > Pinaceae > Picea > Picea engelmannii. The sequence continues at coordinate 418,726 of ML776718.1, read as the reverse complement.
GGACCTTCTAGGGAGAATATCTCACGATACTGCCTCAAACATCAACTCTTCCTCTTAGATAGGGAGGTATCTTTTCATGAGTTCTACACCTAGTATTCCATTGACCACTTTGAAATAAACTAGTAGCACACAACTACTACCATGTCATCGATAACTTGAATAATCTGTCACAGTCTCTGCGATCAATCAACACACATTTTCTCCAAGTGATCTAGTAATCTCCATGACAATCAGCTAGTAGCACACAACTACTACAATGTCATCCATTAGAACATTACTATGTTGATCCATAGTAGTACACAACTACTGTCCAATGGTACACAATAATTTCTAGTAGCACACATCTATTGTCTAGAGACACGAATTCTCATACTATCTCCTATCTGAAATTGCTTGATCATCCTGAACCCATGTCATAATTCCAGAGATACGATCCCATGTCAGAATTCATGTAGAAGAGAATACTATTGAATCAACATCACCTATCTATCATACAAAACATCTCTAAATATATCGACAACAATTTCTCTTGTTGATACATATACTCTTATACCAATGGCACATTCGTTGATGGGGTCCTTGATTTTTACACCGTCACGCTTTTTCTAATCCGTAGCATGCCTCTTCTCAAAATTATGGGTTTTATGTTCACATGTGTGCCATTTCAAGTGTCCAACATGACATTCCGTGTGACTATTTGGGAATTCGAGTCTTGGATAGTATGCCTATGCCTTGATCCCACTCGATCACCTTTCACACAACTTTCCATAGTTTCCATCCTCATCTCCCTACCATTATTCCACATATACTCTACCTAGAGGATATTTACATTCTTGAATGAAGAGGCAACTACGTTACCTGAGGGGATGGGTTATTTCCACTCGGATAGGGGAAACAATAGTACATGTACAAAATCCTTCCCATCATACCATTGCATTAAAAAATTAGTACTAACCTTTTGATGGTCCCTAAATCTCTTTAGTTCAACAATAGGAACAAAACCCACCATCGAGGCCCAATTAGACTCTGCAACGTTTAATAGTGGAATTGTTCTCCAGATTTTGCGATCCATTCAATTAATCGATGGGCTTTACGTTTTCTTGCGAAGGAGTCTCCTTCAGTTCGAACTTTCTCTTTTTTTATTTTCTCTTTTTTATTCAAGGTTTTCCAACCTGTCAATTTCATCAATATCTATAAATTCAGGGCTACTCGTACCCACCTGGCTTCTGTCTAGGTTATCGGCAGGGGATCATGTCATTTATGATAGGTCTGGGTCATCTTCTAGCTGATCAAGCACTTGTTGTTCCTGTTCTAACATGAGAAGTCCCCTTTCCTGTGCATCCTATGCCAAATGGATATCTCTGCCTTGCGTTGGGGTTGTCAACGGGGCTTCTGTTGCTTCGGCTGCTTCGGATGCTATCCTTTATTCTCTAGCCCTGAGTGCCTCTTAAGCCTATTTTTCTAGGGTTGTTGCTTGTTCATCTAGGCTCATGCCTTTGAATATGGTCATCCTAAGATTGACCATCCTCATCAAAACCTCGTCCCAATCCTGCGCGTTTTCTGTGAAAATATCATCTTCAAACCTTTCATGGGCGTATGGACAACAGGACGATACTTGTGACGCATGCTCGGGACTAGACCCTTTGGTTCATGCTTGCGAAAATGGCTAGTTTGGAATAGAAACTCTAACTGTATTAACCCTTCCTACTTGGCTTGAGAGATGTCTTTTACTATGTAGAAACCTATATGGAATCCATAAGGTATGAATTCCCACTTCTTATCTTTCACCAGAGTAGCATTGTAACCTTGCAGGATGGTCTGGTAGCAGATTTCCCCTACTACTAGTCGATCGGGGACATACACAGGTAACATGTGTGGTGCTCTAGTGGCTCTGAAAACACTGATGTAGGTATCACACTCATCTAGATACCAATGGCCAACCTTTGATATCATATTTTTGGCCATAGCCGACGGTCTTGGGCAATCTTTTTTGAACAACATAAAATGAATGTGCACAATGAATTGATAGCAGATGAGGGAGTAGTATTTCTTGTACCTGTTCTCCCACAAGATGCTGAAATATACATGGACCGGGATTTCTGAGGTGTGCCAACTCAAATTCATTCTGACAAAGGAATTTCTGGCACAGATGATGTCCAATAAATAAGAAGCCATGTAGAAGGATTGAGTCTCTCCTTCTTTTGGCGTTTGAGCCGGTTGAATGCAAATGCTCAACTGCTTGGAAATGATGGTGCCCTAGTTAAAATCTCTCCCAAAAATGGCTAGTAAGCTATAGGTATCCATGCCTCTAAAAACCAAGAACAATCTTTCTCCCCATACAATCGACAGATCAGGGCCATTAGATAGATATAATATTCTCTTAAGTTGGTTTTCGGGTACCAGCCAGAGGTCCGATTGGTGAAATTTTAATCCTCTCTTGACCATGAAGCCATCACCCGGCTGGTGTTGTGTTTCTCATAGAATCTTATAAAAAAATCGGTGTTCAACCACTCCCCCGAGTCTCTGATCTTGTAGTAATTCTACACCTCACTGGAAGGAAAACCCCGACACACTCGCCATTTCCATCATTGATCAAACATATTTCTATGTCAGTGTGGTCGATAAGACACTTTAGGAGTTCTATGCATGGAAATAATGGATTTATTCTCGCTACCATGTGCAAGTACGACCTTCGGATATTCGGAGAAACTTCATTGTCAAGTTTCCTCATATCGGGGTCGTTGTGCGCGGTATATTCAAGGAATTATTCCCACTTGATATTCTGGAAAATTTCTCCCGAATGCGAGAGTACTACCTTGGTCCCTATGCTTTCTTCTGTGTCTCCAAAGGCCAGAGGCTGAGTAAAAAACTTCTTGGTGGATGTGAGGCTGAGTAAAACACTTCTTGGTGGATGTCCTGATGACTAGTTCTGACCTTTGAGAGAATTCCAATTTCTATGTTGGCCCTGGGGATGAGCCTTATCCTTCCTCTGATTATTTTAGCTTGGGCACCGTCGGGTATCTCCTCATACTAGGTTTCTTTGGAGGCATTATTTCTACGACCGAAATCAATCCTTTAGGGCATGCGTATAGGGTAAAACCGGATAAAAATGTATGAAGTGAAGCATAAAAAATCCACAGACTGGTAAATACCTGTAACGCTTGCTAAACCTGTTGTTTAATACTTGTGGGATCTTGGAATATTTTTCTGAATTGATCTTCTTGCTCCTCTGGATGCTTTGAACTTCTTTGCGCACGATGATCTTGTTTGCAAACAACTTGAAATAATTTAAACGGGGGAAGAAACTACTTGTCATATCAACTAATCAACTTGGGTTATGAGTGAAAATTAGACGAAATCTTCCACTGAATATCTGCAATTGAATTCATCATGGGTTGATGGAAGAGGTGCGGAGAGTGGTGTGCTCTATTTCAAATGACTGATTTGATCCACTTACGAATTAATAGCTAATGAGAGATTTGGAATTAATTAGTTCTTTAAATTCTTCTAATCCAACGTATCTTAGCGCTAAAACATCCCATCGTGTTGATTTCTTAGTGGATAGATTAGGGATCGATGATGCATAGTGAAATTTTTCGTTGCTATCCTCTTGATAAGAACTTTCGACATCGATCGATTTCGTCATACGGTGCTGATGTTGCAAAAATAACTCGGGGTGCGACTTGGGCACTAGGAACTGATAACTACTCAAGGGAAAAATATATCGTATGTTTTATCCAATCTAGCAAAGACACGTGGCATATGAGGATAGGTGGTTTGGTCGTGTTCATCAATCAGAATCAGGGCTTCAACAATATGCATGTGTTAAAATAAACTTGGGACTGTCGATGTTGAAAGGTATCGAGGATCTACTATCATCGAAGCCTTCATTTCTTCATTAACGCCACCTCTTTTAGCCTTTTATCAATGCCGAAGGGATAGGTCATCAGTGATATCCTTGTGTGATGTCTGTCGTAAAAGAAGACTCCCTTCTACCAAAGTCGATGAAGATAGGCACTCGGCGGCCTCGGTTCTCTTGAGTGATTCTCTTTCATTTTTTAATTCTTCCTGATGCCGAATCTTTGAGCACGTCGAGGAAATGTTTTGACTGTCGATTCTTTATTTAAATGTTAGTATTTTAAGTTATGGGTTTTCATAGATTCAAACAAACTTTGGAAGACTTAACGGGAGTTAGAATAATAAGCAAAGGCAACATTTTCCATACTGAAGTCTAATTTAGACAATACAAAAAGATCAAGTGGTACCCAAAAAGTAAAATTTGACATAGAATTTTTAGGGTGTTGTTGGCACAGGGGCAGACCCTAGGCTCAACACTTCAACAATGCACCATTAAAACGCTAACTACCAGCCCTTTCAGAAACACCTGCAAAGCAGATGAAGTCTCACCCGAGGTAGAGGTAGGGGGGGTTTCAGGAATCAAGTGTCTAAAACCTAGATGGGACACATATCTGTGATTACAAACTTCAACAAAGCACTTAGCCAATAGTATGCATTCAGTTATGATTCTTATTCAAATAGAAGATTAACCCTAATTGTAGAACAACATAGTAGTAATCAATATTAAACACATCTAAGCATTCAACACATAGCATCAAAGAAGATCTAGCATTTATTCATATATCAAGCACTAAGCATCAATAGATCTACCTATGATATATTCAGAACAATGCGCTAAGAAAATATAAACATAACCATCATGAACACATAGCACAAAGCACAATAACACAGGATATACGTAGTTCACCCCAGTGTGGGGCTACACCCACCAACTCTTCTCTTCTTTATTAGTCTCTTTCAATCGCCTTACAGGCACCCAACTACAAAGCCAATTCTGCACAGGATAGGAGATTTGCGCACACCTCGCCAGATCCTCCTTCCTTGAATTAGGTCAAAGCACAAAGCCTTACACAGTATGCACACAAATCACTTACAAGATGCTTGCACTTAGCTCTGCAAGCCTTAATACATTTGTGCACTAAGCCAACTACTCATGCACTAAGACACAAATCTAACTCCGCATAGGACAAGAGATTTGCGTGCGCCTCGCCAGATCCTCCTTCCCCAAGGTAGGTTAAGGCACAAAGCCTTCTTAGAATCACTTGCACTTAACTCTGCAAGTCTCAACATACAATATGGATGAAGCATTCACAACCATTCACACTTAGCAATCTTCACAAGCTCTTGCATAAAGCCGATTAGAACTACTTCTTACATTGCTTACCTACTTATTTATACATTACAAAAGAGGCCTAATCATGTGTAAACCCATGGGCCGACATCCCATACTCATTACATAAACCCTAAAACCCAAAAATCTCACATAAATGGGAGAGATCCCATGATCTCTGCTTCACTTGGGTGCTCCATCTTTGACCAGCCTATCGAAGTCCCAAAAATGGTCAAACACGACCAAGGTTCTCCCAAAACTTGGTCAAGGTCCAGCAGGCCCCCAACACTCACCTGTGACTCGTCCCGAGTCACTTTGATCTGGGCAACACTGCTTTGAATGCCTCGATCTTAGCTCGAGCTACCTTGACTTGCTGCTTCGCTAGGGCCTCCTACTCGACGAACTCCTAAATGACTTGCTCGGTGAGAGGCCCTTCTAGGCATTGTTCCACTGTTGCAACCACCTGTTCTAGCTGTGATATTTGTCCCTCTAGCTCTTCAAGTGTGCAAGATTAATCCTGCATCAGTTGGAGTCTTTGTGTCACCTCCATCACTCTACTCTGGATGGTGGTGAACTGATGCTAAACTACGCATTTCTCCTGCGACCTCTTCATCTTTTCCACTGTTGTAAGAAGTTTTAGCTACAATGGCACAGTCGACGCCTGTTGCTTTTCCTCCTGGAGATGTGCCTCTAATATCCTCAGCTCCAGGTCTTCTATAAGTCTCTCATAGGTCTTCTCACTTCAGATGCTTAGTTTCTTTCATTCTGAGGCCAATGCGCTGATTCTTTCTACTGTGCTCCTGGTAGTTTCTTCCCTCTGGTCTCTCACTTCTTGCTGGGTGCTTAGCACTGCTTGAATTTCTAATTCTGCTACTCTTTCTTGGAGCTTTTGAATGGCTTCAGCGAGCTTCCCCTCTTGACTCTCTATTGTCTCTTATTCTATCTGGGCCAAGCCTGGCACAGAGCGAAGTGCTCTAGTTATTTCCTCTCTAAACATAGTCTTCTCTGTGAGTAGCTGGTCTTTCTCCTTTTGGATTTTCTCTCTGTCCTCCTTGAACTTCGCTCTAATGTAATCTTTCTCTTGCTTCACAACCCGAATTTTCTCTAGGGATTCCTCCTTTTCTTGCTTCAAGGCCTCTGTGGCTTGTTCTTTTTCTTCCTGGACTCGACAAAGGTGAGCCTCTATCGCATCTTCTATCCTTCACAATTGGGTGGGCTCATCCCCCAATTCTACACCTTCTGATGATGACGACGCAGTAGATACTGCGTGGCTCAAATAGATAGATTTTTGTACCCCCTTCAGCTCTGTCTCAATTTTTTCATACATCGTCTTCTTCTTTTCTTCATGTCACTGCAAGATACCCTATGAAGCATTTTATACATCTTGAAGTGTCGTTCTAACGGTCAGGACACCTCCAATGGTCATATAGATTCGTCATGGCGAAGTGCCATTTTGCACAGCTCTGCTATTCCAGCAAGGTTCAAGTTTTGTAAGTCCGCCTTTTGCAAATTTTTCTCTGGAACTTCCTACAGTTTTTCTAACTTTGGCTTCTTCTTACTTATCTTTCTTGCCTTCGTTCTTGTGATATGAGTCTCTGGGTTCCTCTTTCCATTTATATTATTATATTCTCTTAGCATAGTAACTTCACACTGCTGATGTTCTCTCAAAAGTTTTGAATGTACTATCTCTTCTCCTACTACTTCTGAGGTAGGTGCTCTTCTCTCTTGCATGGATAGGTTCTTTAATCCTTCTTGTGTTTTTTCAACTTTGACAGCTAATTATCTGGCCCTCAGTTGCTTCGACTTGTCCTCTTGTTCTTGTATTAGTCACTCGATTTTTTGGGCTATAAATTCCCTTAATTCTTTCTTTTTCTGTTCTATAGCTTCTTCCTCTGCTTTCCTCTGGATCTGATCTTTCTCAATCCAACTCTTTCCTAACAAAAGTGCAAAAGGGGTGTTTTTCTCAACAAACTTAATGACTTCAAATTATTCTTCAGTCGATGTTCCATGAGCAATTGTAGGTTCGTTATTAACTTTTCCGTTGGATTACTGAGAGGGGGGGTGAATCAGTAATAATGTAATTATAATCCTTTTTATTCAAATGTTATATCAATGTAGAATTATTATCCAATAATGAGCAATACGAAATAAATAATCACACACATACACAACACACCAATGTTTTACGTGGAAACCCAAATCGGGAGAAAACCACAGAATGTTTTTTCTTATATGTCTTGAAGAATTACATTCATTGGAAGCACCAACTTCCTTTGTTTTCTAGCTGCAACTGGAAGGAGACTCCAAACTCCCAGTTTCTCAGGCTACAACCTGAGGGAATCTCCAACTCCCCAATTCTCTAGCTACAAACAAAAGGAGGCTGCAACCCCCAATGTTCTTTGGCTACAACCAGAAGGTGGCTACAACCACCTGTCCTTGCCCTGTCTTGCCACCCTGAAGTAGAAGTAGAATGATGGTGTTGATTAAGGTTGGTTGTCATTGATGTCAATCCTTGAAGAAAGACCCATAGCACAAAGGTTTGGGTAATGGAACCAATAGTGTTTGATGTAAATATGACTCGTTATTGTTTTGTCATGGTTGATAAGAAGTAAATATGGATGAACTCCAAAGTGGTCCCCTTATGGTGAAAGCCCTCACGGGAAGACGCTTTGTGGAGTAAGAGAACCCATGCTTA
>ML776718.1:350912-391904 GCA_009831015.1 Picea engelmannii | reverse complement strand
AAAATATATCATAACTCATATCGTTACCCATCAAACAAACTTGGGTCCATTACCCAAACCTGGGGTCTCCAACTTCTCATGGCCATAACTCTCTAACAGTGAGGAATTATGTGACGTTCCACATACCACCGGAAATGAAATGAAAATCACTATCCATATAAGATATTTGCCTTGGCAAATTCACCTTCCTTCATCTCATTATTCCACAATTAAGCATGGGTTCTCTTACTCCACAAAGCGTCTTCCCATGAGGGCTTTCACCATAAGGGGACCACTTTGGAGTTCATCCATATTTACTTCTTATCAACCATGAAAAAATAATAATGAGTCATATTTACATCAAACAATATTGGGTCCATTACCCAAACCTTTGTGCTACGAGGATTTCTTCAAGGGTTGACATCAATGACAACCAACCTTAATCAACATCTTCCACACAGGTTTATCATCTTTCCTTTAAACAATCCTATCCTTCCCAATAAAGGAATCATAGATAGATTTCCCAAAATTTCCCAAGTACTTTCTGGCATGATATTCACTTTTGTTTCCTCATCCAGAACACAGTCTATGTCAAAGTCTCATGTTCTTGTTTCTATGCACTCCTTCTCTTTTAATATCCCTGGTAAATAGATGTCTCTGTGATCCTTCAGTGTTTCTCTTAGCTGTAATAACATAGTCTCTGATTTTTTATGGTTCTCTAGCATATCATTAGTTTCTTGAGCTTCCTCATGGTTTTCTTGTCTCAGGTTCATCTTTTCAACTCTAGCAATCATTCTAGGGCAATCCAAAACCTCATGATCAACATATTTACAACAAAGACAAATAGGACCTGTACTAGGGTAGTCCTTAGCAAGATGTCCCGGTCTTCTACAAATATAACATAGTGTCAATCCTCTCTTTCTCTTGAATGATCCCCAACCTTTCCCGTATTGCGCACTAGGATCACAGTGCTGAACCTGCAATCTGCAAAAAATCTTTCTAGGTTCTTGCATCCACTTATTAGACCAAAAATTCTTTCTCTGCATAGGAATAACATATCTTTCACTATCGCTATCAAAGTTATTTAGATAAGATATTATTTCTTATAGTTGTGCCCTAGTTTTTATACTAGGACAAAATCTATCAAACGTACCTCGATTCATACTTTCAAAGAAAAAATTTCTACTTATCTTACCTTTACCAGAGAACAAAGATTTAATATCTTACCTCTTTCTTCAGATCGAAATTTTCTTTCTTACCATAGATCTTCACAAGTCAAGTAGACTATTGTGCACTACAACAACGGATATACACACAAAGATTTTTCTTTTCTTCAGTTCCCAACAATCATAGTTTCAGGTCTCAACAACGAGACCATTTGTTGGCATAGGGGTAGACCCAGGGTTCAATGCTTCAACAACGCACCAACAAAACTGTAACTACCGACCCTTTTGGCAACACCTGCAAAGCAGATGAAGTCTCACCCAAGGTAGAGGTAGGGGGGGTTGTAGGCCTCAAGTGTCTACAACCTAGCTGGGACACAGATATGTGATTACACACTTCAACAGAGCACTTAGCCAATAATATGCATTCAGTTATGATTCTTATTCACATCACAGATTAACCCTAATTGTAGAACAACACAGTTGTAATCAATATTAAACACATCTAAGCATTCAACACATAGAATTAGAGAAGACCTAGCATTTATTCATATATCAAGCACTAAGCATCAATGGATCTACCTATCATATATCCAGAACAATGCACTAAGAAAATATAAACATAACCATCATGAACACATAGCACAAAGCACAATAACACATGATGTACGTGGTTCACCCCAGTGTGGGGCTATGTCCACCAACTCTTCTCTTCTTTATTATTCTCTTTCAATATCCTTATAAACACCCAGCTACAGAGCCAATTTCGCATAGGACAGGAGATCTGCGTGCACCTCACCAGATCCTCCTTCCCTGAATTAGGTCAAATCACAAATACTTAGACAGTCTGCACACAAAGAACTTACAAAGAAGCTTGCACTTAGCTCTGCAAGCCTTAACACATTCATGCACTAAGTCAACTACTCATGCACTAAGCCACAAATCTAAATCCGTATAGGATAGGATATTTGCGCGCACCTCGCCAGATCCTCCTTCCCCAAGATAGGTTAAGGTACAGAGCCTTCTTATAATTACTTGCACTTAACTTTGCAAGTCTCAACATATAGTATGCATGAAGCATTCACAACTATTCACGCTTATCAACCTTCACAAGCTCTTGCACAAAGCCGATTAGAACTACTTATTACCTCATTTAGCTACTTATTTATACATTAAAAAAGAGGCCTAAGCATGGGTAAACCCATGGGACGACATACCACACCCATTACATAAACCCTAAAACCCAAAAAGCCTGCATAAATTGGCGAGATCCTGTGATCTCTGCTTCGCCTAGGTGCTTTATCTTCAACCAGCCTGTCGAAGTCCCAAAAATGGTCAAACATGACCAAGGTTCTCCCAAAAATTGGTCAAGGGACAACAGGTGTGTTGAGTGCTCAACAAATGGCGACTTACTCGGTGAAAGAAGAATCTTTATTTCTCCTTTAGGCTTGGCTGATGCGAAAGAAGGTGGAGAGCTTAACTGGTTTTAAATCATAGCCTCTTTTACCCTTGCATTTGAAATTATCCGTTTGATGCTTCCAAGTCTGCCTGTGGGGTTTTTATCCTAGATTCCTCCCTCGTTTCCTGTAACCTTGACTCATGCCCTCTTTGACAAAAATTTAGTAAAGCATTCACTGGCATGGAGCCTTTAGCTACCTTTACCCACTTGGTACGGTGTTTCTCCACTGCCAGCGAGCGTCCATAACCCCGATTGAGTCAACCCGAAATCACAGAACTTGCTCTGCTTTCAGCGAGCGTCCATAGCCCCAACAGAGATATCTGCATGCCCTCTCCCACTATTCACTCATTTGGTATAGTTAACTTTTATTTTGGCATAATGCCCTGAGCGATTGGGAGAGGATGACGTCTGTTTATTTTGCAAAATGAGATTGTTAAGGTGAATCCTTAGCTAGCTTTGTCTCCGGGGTTCATGCAGTCCTTTTCATATTTCCAACTTTCCCTTAAGGTTTCACCAGACCACCGGTCAGGCACTTCTGCATTTCTCCAAGGTTTTCATTTGTGTAGGTTAGAGGACCCCTCGAAACAACCGTAGGTTCCTCAGTGCTTCTTGTGTTGTATGTGAGAAATGATTTAGGAACAAAGTTTTCTATGTCACATGATTTGAGGTCAACCATTGTCTTTATAAACACCACCTTCAAAAGTGAGGAAAATAATACAACAAAATAAAAATAAAAAATAAAAGATTCACAATTAACCTAGCTGAAACAAAACTCATGAAACACGCACACAAAATATAAAATAAAACTCAACAATTTTTTATTTTTTTTAATTGAAATATTGTTTTAGGGCTTGGCCATTCTTTGGGAGAGTGTCAGGTTCCCCCCTTAGGTTCTGTAACCGATAAGTTCCTGCCCCAATATTCTCAGCCACCTGGAAAGGTTTGAGCCACAGATTCTGAAACTTGGAATGTTTTCCTTTAGGCTCATTTTCTTTGTCCCATTTTAGGACTAAGTCTCCTACTTCAAAATCCTTCTCTTTAGCCTTATGCTTCTCAAACCATCTTTTAACGATTTGATGGTGGGCTATGAAATTTGATTTAGCCTTTTCCCTTTCTTCTTTCAACATGAGCTGAGTGTCAATTCTTTGTTGTATGATTGATGAAGGCTGTCCTCTGGAATTTGGGCAAGTTGAAGAGATGGAAGATAAATATCGTTTGGGAGAATGGCTTCCTGTCCCTATACCATAAAGTACGGGGAATTCCCTATAGCTTCCTTGGGTGTGACCCTATCGGCCCATAAAGTATTATGGAGTATATTATGCCAATTCCTCTGGTTGTCTCCAATTGTTTTCTTCAACATTCTCACTAGGTTCTTATTAGTTGATTCAACCACTTCACTTCCTTGTGGATAATAATTTGCAGAGTAACTAATTATGATTCCTTTGTCTAGAGAAAACTACGTCAATAGGGTGGAAGAAAAGTAAGTTGCATTATCAAAAACCAAGACATAAGAGACACCAGACCTTGTGATTAGTTTTTGTTCTATGAATTGGATTACTACCTTCTCGTTAACATGAGTCAGAGGGATGGCCTTTGTCCATTTCTTGAAATAATCGGTGGAAATAAGTATGTACTTATGTTGTTTTGAGGAACTTGGTTTAATTTATCCTATGATATCTAACCCCCATTGCTTAAAAGGCCTAGAAACAATCATTGGTTGGAGTGGGACTATTGCTCTCTTCTCTCTCCCGACGAATATTTGACAAGTTTTACAATTTCTAGCGTATGTGTGAGCATCCTTGAATAAAGTGGGCCTATAATAACCAGCTCTCAGTATCTTATGGGCAATGGTGTTTCCTGTAAAATGTTCACCGACAGGGCCATCATGGATTTCCTTCAGAACTTTGTCCGCATCTTCACATTCGAGACATCTTAAAAGTACCCCATCATAATTAATCCGGAAGAGTATCGAATTTATGAGGTGATATTATGCAGATTTTAACCTGAGATCTCTCCTTTCCCTGGGGTTGAGATTTTTTGGGCAAGTCCCATGGTGCAGGAGATAAGTCAAATTTTCATACCAAGACTCTTTCCCTAGGGATATGTATGAAGCTTCACCACACCATAATTCCATTTCATTCTCCCATCTAGAATATTTATTTACTTGGTCCCGGGCTTCAACTGCAAGTTTGCACAACCCTTTCCCTTTAACTAGTTTGGAAGGTTTTATATCTAGATCAAATTCCTGGAATACTTCCATCCAGTTCCCTCTTCTTTCCCCCATATCTTGTTGAGTGAATAGGGATTGGACTGTAGGGTGAGGCATAATAACTTTGGTGTGGTTCTTGAGGATGTAAGATCTGAAGTGTTTCACTACCTTATATACCGTACAGGCCTGTTTATCAATAGTGAGATAATTAAGTTTGACTTCTTGGATATTAGTGCTCATGAATAACATCAGAGCCTCATTGTTGTTATCATCCTTCTGATTCAACACTACAACTAACAACTAGTCGAAGGTGAAAGTATAGAGGAATAAATCTCTATTAAAATCGGGACTTCGTAACACAGGAGCTTTGGATATAGAAGTTTTAATATTTTTGAAAGCATCCTTTCGTTCATCACCCAACTTAAATTCAAAATCTTTACGGATCATTTTGTGTAGCGGTCTGACAGTCTCGGCGAAATTTGGTGTGAATTTTCTTACAAAATTAATTTTCCCGAAGAAGGATTGTATTGTCTTTTTGTTGTGAGGTAATAGGATTTGAGTTATAGATTTGAATCGCTCAGGGTCTATGGGAATGCCAACTTGGGATATAATATGACCTAATATATTTCCTTCTTCCACACCAAAGATAGTCTTCTTAGGGTTTAAATATATACCATATTTTATACACCTTTCGAAAATATGGGTTAAGTGTTGGATGTGCTCCTCTCTATTCTTTGAATACATAGTCACATCGTCCAGATACACTACCACACACTTGTTGATCAACCCTCGAAAAGCTACATCCATTTCCCTTTGGAAGGTTTCCCCTGCGTTGATTAACCCAAAGGGCATACATTTGTAAGCGAAAGTTCCCCACTTGGTTCAGAAGGTAGTTTTCAAACAGTCGTCCTCTGAAACCAAAACTTGATTGTAACACGAGAAACCGTCCAGTAGAAAGAAAATATGAGAATCGGACATGGTCTGCAAGAGTTTCTCCATCGGTGGGACTAGGTAGTTGTCCTTTTCTAAAGCTCTGTTGAGGTTCCTAAAATCTACGCATAAACAAATTTCTCCAGACTTTTTCCTCACCGGAACCAAATTTGCTACCCATGTTGAATGTCTTACTTGGAATATAATTTTGGCATCTAAAATTTTCTTCAACTCCCGACACATGAGAGGTTCCAGGGATGGATGATACTTTCGAAGCTTCTGTTGGAAGGGTTTCTCTTCAAGTTTTAATGGTATAGTGTGTTGAATGATACGGGTATCATTAGTTTTTAGATCTTGGTAGGACCATGCAAAGACATCTTGATATTGTATGAATAGTTTGAGATAAGCCTTCCTTTCATCTTTAGATATAGTCTTTCCAAGATTTATATTTTTTGGGTTTTCCGGGGTTCTGAGGTTTATAGTTTCATGCATGGGACATGAACTACCGATCTTCGCATTTTTGGGCCCCATAAATCGTTCTTTTATGTCAAAAATATTTTCTAAATTAGCTATCCCCTTCGAGATTGTGTGATACTTTGATTTGTCAGTCAGTTGACCTATACGAAGATCATTTTCTGTTGATTGTTCCTGGAACACTTCATTGTCAATAGATAATTCCTTGAAAGTATCTTGGTTGGTCAGAAAGTTTATGATATGTTCATCCCCTTCAAAGACCTTCCAATTATAAATATTTTTAGGCATCGATGGTTTGTAGAGTAGTTCCACAGTGAATTGGGAGGCTTCATAATCTTCTAGAGGTGAAAGCCTTGAAGAAGTTGTGGCCAAGGAATAATCAAGTATATTCTTTTCTCTGGGGATCACTGTAATATTGAAAGATTCAAAATTCTCTATTAACCTATGCACTTCCTGTTGATAATTCTTTAGGTGTGGGGAGTTGCAATGCATAATATTCCTTACTTTTCTAACGATAATTTCAGAATCTCCAAAAACCTTCAATTCTTTAACTTTTAAGTCTATGGATTTCTTTAACCCTTGTACTAGAGCTTCATGCTCGGTGCTTTTGTTTGTGCATTCAAATTCTAGTATGTAGGACAGGAAATGACGTTTACCTTTTTGATCAATGAGGATGCACCCAGCCCCTAATCCTTCTTGTGATTTAGATCCATCAAAGTATATGGTCCAAATTTGTGAGAGAAAGTTATTTGTTTCTTCCTTCTTATTAATTTGTTGCTCTCCTATCTTTTGTCCGGTGATTTCTAGCATAGGTTCTTGATAGAAGAGGTTTTCCTCTATCGGTATTAGTGATTTCTCTTGAAAAACCATTTCGGAGTTCTGAGTGAGAGGGACATCAGATGGAAGAGGGGAGAAGTTCTTGAAATAGGAATCCTAGGAATACTTTCCTAGCATAGGGAAATCTGTCAATGAGGGTTCATTTAAGGTTTCTATATCAGTGATCGTACGTTTCACATATCTTTCCCTATCAATTCTGATCATATTCTTGTGCCCATTTAATGGTAGCCAAAGTTGTGCCCAATCTGTACTAAAGTATATGTTTAATTTCTTAGACTAGTCTCGGCTTAACAATATTCCATAAGCTTCTGGGATGTCTACTATAATGATGTCAATCACTTGTAAAAAATTAGGATGCATGGCTATTCTGATCATTACATCTTTAAGTTCTCCCATGACCTTCACCTGGGTTCTGTCTAGTTGTATTACATGTTTATCACTCTTGACATGGACTGCATTTATTTTTTTACAGATAGACAGTGGCATAATGTTAGAGGATTCTCCTGAATTGACCAAACAATTATGGAGGTTCCTGTTGAAGACTTCAAATGTCAAAAGGAAAGTTGGGACAAAAGGTCTTCCCTTCTTATATTCAAAACAAGTGTTCACAGTTGGTTTATTCCCTAGGTATGTGGGCATTATATTTCTTCCCGGGTCAGTGATCGTTGTAGGATTTTCTACTATTTTCAAAGCCTGTAATACAAAGTCCTTTTGCTGAGGGATCCTACAAATGTCCATAACTAATATATTAGCCTTCAACTTCTTCAAATATTCAACTATGTTGTAATCAAGTTTGGGTGATTCTCGGGTATGGATTCTTATAGGGTTCTTACAGGGAGAAAAATGTGCTTTCGGGTGATTGGGGGTTGTCTTTCCCCCTAAGGTTTGGATAGTAGAAGGATCTTTTGAGACAAGTGGAACCTTATTGCACGTTTTCACAACCGATACCTCTGCGGGGGGTTCTTGAGATTTAAATAGGTCGTCGGAAGGCATAATTAGGTTATGATCCAATATTAGCATGGATATATCTTTTGGTGGATCAATCTCTTCATGATCAACAACATTCATAATTGACCCTCTTGGTTTTTCAATCAGAGAAACTTCGTCAAGAAACCGATTGGCCATCAAATTCATGGAATGCACCCATTGAGGGAAGTCTCTTTCGGAGTGGTTTTCTTGGTGATAAGTAAAGAAAAAATATGATGCTACATTTCCCAAATCGATATTTAAGTTAGCAAGGGGAGGTTCAATTTATTTGAACAATGGGTTTCTTTTAAAGAAAGGCTTATAAGGCCTTTGGCCTTGGTTTCCTTCCCCTGCGTTTCTCTTCATGTCTATGATCTCGTTTGATAATTTATTAACCATGCGTTTTAGGTCTTCTATGTCTCCATTACCCTGTTCAAGAGCTTATTCTGCTTGTTTCCATGGTGGTCTAGTCAAAAGGAGTCCTCTCCTGCGAGGAGGTTGGAATTATTTTTTAACTAACGAGACGTGACCTTCCTTACATCGCTTCATTTGGAACTCTATTGTCTTGGCTTCTTCAAAATTCTCATCCAGGGTTTGTTTGGCCACCCTCTTCACAAACATGGAAATAGAAGTTGGGAGGGCGCTAGCATATACTTATATTTGCAACTCCTAAGTTGGTTTAGCTTCAGGTTGGAATTTTCTCAAGATAGTTGTGAATATTTGATTGAAATCTTTAACCTTCTCCTTGAACTCATGGCGGCGGCGAACAATTCAGCCATCAAAGCTCCTGTAGTGGTTTCTTCGGCAAATTTATCTAAAAAATCTTTCTGAAACTTGGTCCAACTAGTTATGGATCCTATAGGTAAGTTGAAATACCATGTGTAGGTAGATTTCTCAAAAGTATAGGGGAAAATCTTGCAAACTACGTCTTCATGTTGGACATTCATAAATCTGATCACTAGTATAAATTTCTTGATATGATCTTCAGGCAGTCCTGAGGTCTCTGGATCAAACTTAGGAAGTAACTTCTCTAGATGTCAGGGAAGGTTATGGAATATCCCTAGGATGGACAAAGTGTCTCTAGCCAACCAAGGTTGATTGGTCTGAGGTGGGTTTCCCCCTTCTTCCTCATGGTCATTGTTGTCTTCCATATCTTCGGATCTTGAGTCAAACTCCTCTTCTTTCGAAAAATTGTATGGTTCAGAGACATTGTTGGATGGTGTTTCTAGGATCATATTAAGAGGATGTTCGATTTCGGTGATTGAGAATTCTATTAGGTATTCTACTATGTGCATGAAAACCTCATCAGGAGTATTGACCACTAGTCTACTTATTTTTTGTCTTCGAGGAAGGATCAGACCTAAAGACAACACACTGATCTGTCGGGTGTATGCTCTTGTGATTCTTCTGAATTGATTTAATTCCTCATGAGGGAGAGCATAAGGTATTGAAGGGAACAAGTGGTCTTCCTCAGGCTGGGGTGAGTTACTCATTTCAGGAGTACTCAACATGTGTGGGTTGTCTTGGGAAAGACTAGCCATGCATGTGGGTTGTTTTGAATCTATAGGCTGTTTGAAATATTATGTGAAATATGTGTTCAACCATTCACACTTCAGGCACTCCTTCTAGCGCCAATTCTATTGATGGGTCCTAAATCCATTTGGTTCAACAACAGGAACCAAACCCGCCACTGAGGCCCAATTAGACTCTGCAACATTTAATAGTGGAATGGTTCTCCAGATATTGCGATCCGACCAATTAATTGATGGTCTTTACGTTTTCTTGTGAAGGCGTATCCTTTAGTTCAAACATTCTTTTTTTGTATTTTCTATTAGGTGGGACCGATATAAGATGGAAGCCGGTATAAACCAACTTGAAAACAAAACGAGAAAAGGTTTTAACTATTGGAGAAGAGGTTGAGCTTGGGATAACCCACTACTCAAACATGAAGATGACAATTTTATACCATAGGCCTAGTACTAATACGTTAACCATGTGAGGATTCAATTATTGTTTGAGATACTAATTATCAAAAAGAAAACACATGTGTGATAAATAATGGAAAATAAAATAATTCACTTAACTCTAATCATCTATCACATAATCACACAATGATTCATATTCATCATTAAAGAAAAGAACTGTAAGAGCATTGCATAAGATAACTTATCAATTGATTTAATAGCTCTTACTTGTTACAACATACATTCATGAGACGAGATAGGAGATAGTTCTTCTCCACATCCAATCATACACGCATTTGATGAAAATATAACTTGTCTCTGGTCCAAAAGGACTTCTCAATTAAAGGCATCTTCAAAATAATTCTTAACAAACCATAAAAGAGAGTTTCTTGTAACAACCATCGACCCTTAACTAATCGGTCGATGCTCTTATTTATAACATAAAATTAACTAGAAAATAACGACTAAAGTGGAGTTAAGAAAAAAAAAACTCACCACGTGGCGTTCTCTCCTAACAGTTTTCTAATAGTCATCTCAAGATATCGCTTTAAAAGGATGACTCTTCTCATACTCTAACCAATTGATGAACAAATCCTCGCAGGTGTTGGTGTATGGGAACCTATGTTGTTCCATCAGGGTTGCGCAAATTTATCTGATCTCCACTGCATGGGTGCAATACTTGATCAGACTGGAACTTAACTGTTGTATCACAAGATGAGCTTTGATCAGGTGTTCTATAAATTGTTGCACCTGTTCTAGCGCCGTGTCGGCCACCTTTTCTAGTCTTTCGGCCCATAAAGAATCTTAGTTGGTGTGTGATTTGACTATGTCGTGCAAGTCGGTAAATTCGTTAGGCATGACAAACTCAAGAAGTCTGATATCTTTCATCGCCCGATTGATCTTAATCCAGTGTTTCTCGCACTTGGCAGATTTCGCTTGAATTTCTCAGTGTGGTTCCCGAGACATTTTTTGCCCAATACTCGACTACTTTCCTTATGCAATCAAGACTTCTTTCATTCAACACCTTAATGTCGTGTTCTTATTTATCTCGACCCTATTGAACTGCACCAATGTAGTCTACTCTCTCCAGGCTTGTTGTGCTTTTTCATACCACCGCTCCATATCCTTGCACGTCACAAGTGCCATGAGAGTATCTTCCTAGAGCTCGATTATCCCTTTAGTGAATATGTGTCGCTCGTTTATGAACCTGTCCTAGGACTCCTTGAATTCATTCCTTAGGTACACCACGACCTGAGTGGTGTCCTGATAGTGCTTAGACACATGACGAAAATTTTCTATCTCTTTCAGGGTGGCGGCCAACTCTTTTTCATCTCTTTTAGCTCTGTTCAGGTTGGCATCAGAGATCGTCATCCCCACACCGATAAGCTCATATGTTTTGACATATTCTGTGTTTATCAAATTTTCCTTTGTAGTGAAGAGGATAGAGCGATCTATAGTGATCCTCCTCTTCTTGGTGGTTCTCTTGACAATAGCCTTCTTCATTCGATCATAAGCTATAGCATGTATGTCGGCTACTTCATCCATGGGTTCAGGAATCTGTTGATCCCCCCATGTGAGTGTGTTTCCCAGACTTCCGCTGGTGTATACTTGTTCAAGTTTGGGTTCTTGAACTTTCTCATTATGCTCCAAAGGTCCGGCTTTTGTCTGTCACCCATCGGGTGTTTGAGTACCAAGTGAAATAGAGGTCTCGGGGATAGACTCGATACTTGCTTGTTCATCGACCGTCAAAACGCTGACTTCCTGTCGTGGTGCTCCTTTCTCTGGCTCATCCGACCTCGGCTGTTTTTTTAGATTGTTCTCTTGAGACTCTGACGCCTCGGTCATTTTTATGTCTCGGACACCCTCAACTTCCTTTTCTTTCTGCGGGACCTCCAGGATTTGGACCTCGGGGACAGGAGAAGATGTCTTCTCCGGTCCCTTTTCTTCTTCAATGTGCACAGGGGTCCCGAGAGATGCTTCTGGGCTTTCATAATTGTCATATATCTTTATAAAATCGCTCAAGGGGTTTGATGTGTTTATTTCCATTGATACCCGAACTGTTTCTAGCTGAGTTGCCACACCTGTCGGCGATCCAACTAGTGGCATTGTGAATTCAAGGTCATCCAACCCATCAATTTCATCAATATCTATAAATTCAGGGTCGCTCGTACCCATTTGGATTCTGTTTGGGTTATCGACAGGGGATCCTGTCATTTCTGATAGGTTTGGGTCATCTTTTAGCTAATCAAGCACCCATTGTGCCCATTCTAACATGAGCAGTTCCCTTTCCCACGTGTCCTGTGCCAAATGGATATCTCTTCCTTGCGTTGGGGCTGTCAAGGGGGCTTCAGCTGCTTCATATGCTATCCTTTCTTCTCTAGACCTGAGGGCCTCTTGAGCCAGTTGTTCTAAGGTTGTCGGTTTTTCATCTAAGCTTATGGATTTGAAACTAGTCATCCTAGGATCGACCATCCTCATCACAACTTTGTCCCAATTCTGCACATTTTCTGTGAAAGTCTCATCTTCAAACCTGTCATGGGCATATGGCCAGCAGGAAGATACTTGTGATGCGTGCTTCGGGACTAGACCCTTTGGGTCATGCTTTCGAAAATAGCCAATCTAGAATCATAACTCTAACTGGCTTAACCCTTCCTTCTTGGCTTGAGAAACGTCTTTTACTATGTAGAAACCTATATGGAATTCATAAGGTATGAATTCCCACTTATTATATTTCACCAGAGTAGCATTGTAACCTTACAGGATGGTCTGGTAGCAGATTTCCCCTACTACTAGTCGATCAGGAACATACACAAGTAACAGGTGTGGTTCTCTCGTGGCTCCGAAAACCCTGATGTATGTATCGCGCTCATCCAGATACCAGTGGCCAACCTTTGGTATCCTCTTTTTGGCCACAACCGATAGTCTTGGGCACTCTTTTTTGAACAACATAAAATGAATGTGCGCGATGAATTGATTGTAGATGAGGGAGTAGGATTGCTTGTACCTGTTCTCCCACAAGATGCTGAAATATACATGGACCGAGAGTTTTGAGGCGTGTGAACACAAATTCATTCTAGCAAAGGAATTTATGGCACATATGACATCCAATAAATAAGAATCCATGTAGAAGGATGGAGTCTCTCCTTCTTTTGGCATCTGATCTTGTTGAATGCAAATGCTCAATTTCTTGGAAATGATGGTGCCCCAATTAAAATCTCTCCCAGAAATGACTACCGTGTAAGCTAGAGGCATCCATGCCTCTGAAAACCTGGAACAATCTTTCTCCCCATACAACTGGCAGTTGATGGCCTTTAGATAGAAATACGACTCTCTTAAGTTGGCCTTTGTGTACCGAACGGAGGTCCGATTGGTGAAATTTTTATCCTCTCTCCACCACGAAGCCATCACCCGGCTATTTTCATGTTTCTCATAGAAGCTTATAAAAAAATCAATGTTCAACCACTCCCCAAGGTCTCTGAGCTTGTATTAATTATGCACCTCCACTGGAAGGAAAAACCTAACACACACGTCATTGTCATCATTGATCAAGCATCTTTGTGTGTCAGTGTGGTCGATAATCCACTTCAGGAGTTCTATGCAGGGAAATACTGGAGTTCTGCTCACTACCATGTGCAGGTACGACCTTCAGATATCTGGAAAAACTTCATCGTCGAGTTTCTTCATACCAGGGTCATTGTGTGGGGTATATTCATGGAGTTATTCCCACTTGATCTTCTTGAAAAGTTCTCCCCAGTGAGGGACTACTGCCTTGGTCCCTATGCTTGCTTATGTGTCTCCAAAGGCCAGAGGGTGAGTGAAAATATTCTTGGTGGATGTCTTGATGACTGGTTTCGTCCTTGGAGAAAATCCCAATTGCTTTGATGGCCATGGGGACAAGCCTTCTCTTTCCTTTGATTCTTTCATATTTGGCACCCTCAGGGATTGCCTCGTACTAGGTTTCTTTGGAGGAATTTTTCCTACAACCAGAATCAATCCTTTAGGGCATGCGTACAAGGTAACACCGGATAAAAATGTATGAAGTGAAGCATAAAAAATCCACAGACTGGTACATACCTGTAACTCTTGCTAAACCTGTTGTTTAATACTCACAGGATCTTGGAATATTTTTCTGAATTGATCGTCTCGCTCCTCTGGATTCTCTAAACGTCTTTGTGCATGATGATCTTTTTTGCAAACAACTTGAAAGAATTTAAACGGGGGAAGAAGTTTTCGTTTCGTATCAACCAATTAACTCGGGTTATGAGTGAAAATCAGACAAAATCTTCCACTGAATCTCTGCAATTCAATTCATCATGGGTTGATGGAAGAGGTGCAGAGAGTGGTGCACTCTATTTCAAACGACTGATTTGATCCACGCACAAATTAATAACTAATGCGAGATTTTGAATTAATTAGTTCTTTAAATTCTTCAAATCCAACCTATCTTAGTGCTAAAACGTCCCATCGCGTTTCTTTCTTAGTGGAAAGATCAAGGATCAGCGATGCATGGTGAAAGTTTTTGTTGGTATCCTCTTGATAATAACTTCTAGCGCCCATCAATTTCGTCGTACGTTACTGACATGGAAAAACTAATTTGGGGTGAAAATTGGGCCTCGAGAACTGATAACTACTCAAGGGAAAACTAGATCATACATTTTATCCAATCTGGAAAAGACACATGGCAGATGAGGACAGATGGTTTGGTCATGTTCATCAATCGTAATCAGGCCTTCAACAATATGTGTGTTAAAATAAACCTAGGACTGTCGATGCCAAAAGGTATCGAGGATCGGCTATCGGCGAAGCCTTCATTTCTTCATTAACATCTACTCTTTTAGCCTTTTACGGATGCTGAAGGGATCAATCATTGGCGATATCCTTGTGTGAAGTCTATCGCGAAAGAAAACTCCCTTCTGCTGACACTGACGAAGATCCATGTTCAGTGGCCTTAGTTCTCTCGAGTGATTCTCTTTCATATTTTAATTCTTCTCGATGCTGAATCTTTGAGCGCGTCGAGGAAATGTTTTGACTGTCGACTCTTTATTTAAATGTTATTCTTTTAAGTTATTGGTTTTCACAGATTCAAACAAACTTTGGAAGACTTAACGAGAATTCAAATGATAAGAAAAGACAACATTTTCCATACTGAAGTTGAATTCAGACAATGCAAAAAGATCAAGTGGTACCCAAAAAGTAAAATTTGACATAGACTTTTTAGGGTGTGTTTAGTGCTCAACATAACCTTAATGAAACGATGGAAATATCACAGTCTAGTAATATTTCCAGGATCAATTGTTTCGTCTTCTTCGAGCTAGTGCTAGTCGCTCTTAATAGATCTTCAATTCAGTCGATACACATTGCTTTAGTTACATGTGGGCAAGCAATGGCTCTTCACGTTCTTCTTCTCCTTCCACTATGGCAGTTGATACATCACTTCACCACTCGTTGGTTGATTCTATCAATCACTTGTCACTACACAAATAATTATGAATATCAACATCGTGGGATTCTAACTGCATGGTGAGGCCTCCATCGATAACACTGAAGATGTCCACCTACTGTAGAAACTCTTCCACGATATTCAACTATGCCTATAGAGAGATTTCACATTATATTATAAGAAAAGCTTCTCTAAATGGTGGTGTAATACCCCAAGGACGATCCCCAGTGGTATTATGAATTGTAAACATGTTTTGTAGGCTAGTGATCTGGGAAATTATAAGCTAGTAGGATTATGTGTTAGTAGGTCGGAGAGCCTAGGTGTTAAATTCCAAGATCGTGTTTTGTACATGTAAATATTTATATCATTAATATAAAAACATCATTGCATGTAGATTGATCATGAAGAAAGAGTGATAGGGGACTAAGCTCCACTAGGCTGGGTAAGGGAGAGGGGGCTGAGAGGTTGGAAAGAGGGGCTAAGCCTAAGGGATTAAGTCGTAGAGAATAATAATTTATTATTATTCTAAAATCTGTGTGAAAGGATATGTTTTTATCCTAAGTTCCTAGGGAAGGGTAAGTGACTTCCAAAGGGAAAGGAACGTTCTTCCTGAGCGACAGGTGTCGGCTCATGCACATGGAGTCTTAAGGGGGGAATTATTGTTGTTGGGGGTTTTTGTTTTTCATGCACAGAATCTTGCAGACACTCTCAGGAATTCGCTCACGTGCTCAGGCAGTTGAGCATGCACATGCAGTATTACATAGAGAGTTTTTGCTTTCACGCCCTCAACATCTAGGGATGAAAAACTAGTTAGCCCCGTCTCCTCTCACAAGTTCATTCATGCATTGAGAAAGCCCGAAGTAAGCCTTTTTCCGCCATTGATGAACCAATGACCATTTTTGCACCTCTATAAATTGCTGAGTCATTCCTTTCCTTACCTGACTTAGCCACTGTGATTGAAGAAGCAGGCTGTCAGGCCTGTGAGAAATTCTCTCTCCAGGTGAGAGAGGTGGTTTTGATTGAAGAAGCAGGTTGTTAGGCATGTGAGAAACGCTCTTTCTAGGTGAGAGAGGTGGTTGTGGATTGGAGAGGCAGGTTATCAGGCCTGTGAGAAACTCTCTCCGGGTGAGAGAGTGTGCTGAGGAGGTGAGTTCTCCTGGAGGGAGTCCCATAGCTGCTAAAGAGATCTAAGAATTTCGGTCTAGCCTATTGCTAAAGCCCAAGGCAAGGGAGGTGGAGCATGCAATGGAATGTGTGACAGTGAAGGTGTATACTCCTAGGATGGGACAAGAATGTGGGGAATGCGAGTCTATGAGAAGTGGGTGTAAGTGGCTCCTGGGAGAGAATCCTTCCTCTTAAACCATGTGACTTTCCTATTGACCTTGCCTAGCCTAGGAATCCATTTCCTGGTGGAGTTTATTCCCAGCTTGGGGGTGACCTACTGCTGAGAGTGATGAGTAGTGTGGTCTAAGGCTGGGAGGTTTGTGAAAGGTTTGCATGTAGTTGGTGATTTTATTCCAGTTAGAAGATAAGTATCATTTCCGTGCTTAATTATATATGTTATGCATGTCTGTGATTCTTGAAATGTTATCATGTATTCCTTTGCATGTATGAATTACTGTTAATTCCCTTTGAGTCTGTGTGGTAGCAATAACTCTGTGTTATTTATTTTAAATTTGTTAGAAATGCATGTTATATATATACGTTATGTTGTGACATTGCCTGGTCTGTTGGTGGTCAGGGGATGTTACAATTTAGTATCAGAGGTAGTCTATTCCAGACAAGGTGTTTGGGTAGTGTTTCCTCAATAGTCTTGTTGTTGGTCGGGGTACGTCACAATTTGGTATCAAAGCTAAGGTTTCAACAATGAGCCTGGATGGGCCATGTTAGTGGAAGTTGAAGAAAAGGTTTCAAAAGAGGATTGTTGTTGAAATGGACAAAATTCAAGTTTAGATCCATGGGTTCAAGAACTAAGCCTAGAGGTGTTGGATAAGTGGTCATGAGAACCAAGTTTTCAGGTGGAAATTGTGTCCAGAGGAACCAATTTCGAACTTCAAAACATACCTTAGTGCCAAGAGGTTACCTTGGCCATGTTACGAAGCTCATGAGGTGTAGCGGTATTGTAAAACCATGACAGACATTGTATTGGGCCACAGAGTAATGTTGGTTGTAGGATCTATTTGGGAGAAGGGGAATCCTTCATGACCGTCATATCTGGAGAAAGTGCAGGAGGGTTAACCTGGAAACCCTTTGGACTTCGTGACTTTGGTGAAGTAAAGAGAAAAAATAAGAGAACTCTCAAATCCAGAAGCTCTGAAGTCCCGTAGTTAATCCGAACCATCCCTTACGAGGGACACGTGTCAGCATATCAACTTGTTTGGGATTCATTGTTCGAGAGAATTAGTGTGTGTGGAGGTGAGAACTCCCGACACCTGAAGCTATGAATCCCTGAAGAGCCAAGGTAGTGAGTCATGATGACATCACCTGGAGGTGACGTGGATCTCTCCTATGATTTCTGCATGCCCCCACTTAGAATGTTGACAACTGTACTATGTGGACCCCAAGGGTAAAAGAAGTTCAGAAATTCTGAATTTAGGAGACTAGAAGGAAGCAAATGTGGAAACTTCCAAAGTCCAAAATTCTAGAGTAATGAGGCATAATGATGTCATCAGGAATGATGTGGACACATGGGATGTTTCCCACATGTTAGTGGGCTTCAGATCCGCCAAGGATTAAAATGACCCCGATAAGGAGACATGTGCCACTTGTATGAGTGGGCCTCGTGTCCGTTCTAATCTTTTGCCACATGGACCTCCTCTTGAGTATGAGTAGTGGGGCCTTGATGGTTCTAGTGAATGCATGGCACCAGTTTTTTCATAAGGAAATGAAAGGATGTGTTTGGAGATTAACGGTTTGGGAGAAGTGGGGTGTGCTGATGCACAAACTTTCAAAGATAGAGGTTTCGAAGCTCTGAAGCTCCGAAGCCCCGAAGCTCAAATGATGGAAGTTCCATAGTGGGTATCAGTTGTTGGATGGTGGGAAGTCATGGATTGTTGATCCACCCTATTCTGTGAGTTCGTAATTCAGAACTCCGAGAGTTGTTGTGATGTGTGTTGTCCCTTGACCAAGCTTTGGGAGATTCTTGGTCATGTCGAAGGAGGAGCACAAGATGAAGCAGAGATTGCAGTATCTCGACCCCTTTTTGGGTCCTTTTTGGGATGTGGGAATATGTAACGGGAATGGGATGTCGTCCCATGGGTTTACCCATGTTTAGGTCTATTTTGTAATATATAAATAGGTTCTTAGGCTAGATAGAAGTAGTCATGCATCTATGTGATGTTAGTAGGCAAGTAGGCTAAGTGCCAAGATTTGGATCTATGTGAACAGGACTTGTAATGCTTTGTGCATACTGTGTGAAACTTGCAGAGTCAAGTGAAAGTCATTGTAGCAAGATGGTGGAAGGCTTAGTGTTGGAACGCAAGGAAGAAGGATCTAGCGAGTTGCACAGATCTTCTGTCCTGTGCGGAGAAAGGGTTTTGAGGCTCTGTGGTTGTAACCGATTAACTGAAGAAAATAAAGAAGAAGAGTTGGTGGACGTAGCCCCAGGGTGGGGGTGAACCACGTAAATACTTTGTTTTTATGCTTTGTGCTTATCTTACTGTGTTTATGACTCTCTAGCTAAGTGATTTGATATAGATAGATAGATATTCTTATGATTTGTGCTATGAATGTTATATCTGACTTCTATGAATGTGCTTAGTGCTTATTTATGCTAGATCTGATCCATCTTTTTATGCTAAGTGCTTAATTACATTAGATCAGTGTGAATGATGTGATGCTTTGTTCTATTTGCTCAGTAGTTATTGGTTGAATATTGATGAACTATTGATGCTAAGTGCTCTGTTAAGTATTATAATCACAGATATGTGTCCCAACTAAGGTTGCAGACACTTGATTCCTACAACCACCCCTGCCTCTACCTCGGTTGAGACTTCATCTGCTTCGCAGGTGTTGTCGAAAGGGCCGATAGTTAGGGTTTTCTTGGTGCGCTATTGTAGCATTGAACCTTGGATCTGCCCCTGTGCCAACAAATGGTTCCGTTGTTGGGACCTAAAGTTGTGATTGCTGGGAGCTGAGAAAGAAGAAGCTTTGTGCAAAGATTCATACAGAAGTTGTGAAATCTTTGTGCATAGATCTGTCGCAGAGTATTCTACTTGATTTATAAAGCTCTATGCTAAAATAAAGAATCATGATCTAAAGAAAAGAAGTTAGATATGAAGGAGAGAAGCAAGATCTGAAAGCTTTTGTGCTCTAAGAAAGTTAAAAGTGATAATTTATGATTAAAAGAGGTAAGATCTGCAAGCTCTGTGCTCTAATAAAGGTAAGAATAGTGAAAAGTTTTAAATCTGAAAGCTTTGTTCTCTGTAGAAGTAAGATAAGTGGAAAATTTTGTTTCTAAAGTATGGATATAGGTATGTTTGATAGGTTTTGTCCTAGATTGAAAACTAGGGCACTAATGGATGAAAGAAGGCTTGATATGAGTAGATCTGATAAGAATAGTGAAAGATATGTTATACATATGCATAGAAAGAATGTTTGGACTAAAAAATGGATGAAGGATCCTAGAAAGAATTTTTTGTAGGTTAGCTACCACGATCCTAGTGCACAGTACCAGAAAGGCTGGGGATCATTTAAAAGAAAGAGAGGATTAACCATGAAGTGATGGATTGCCCTAGAATGATTGCTAAGATGGAAGAAATGAATCTAAATAAAGAAAACCCTAAGGCATATACAAAATGGAGGAATCCCAGGAAGAATCAGAGAAAGTATTGCTGCAAATGAACGAAACCCTGAATGACCATCGACATGTTAGACTATCAGAGATCTTCAAGGAAAAAGAATGAATTGAAGTAAGAATAAGAGACTTCAACATTGACTGTGTTCTGGATGAAGAAACACAGGTGAATATCATGACAGAAAGAACTTGGGAAGCCATAGGAAAGCCTGCTATGATCCCTTCATTAGGAGGAATAGTATTATTCAGAGGAAAGATGATAAACCTATGTGGGAAGCTCGCTCGCATACTTATGAACGTTAATGGAACTTCGACAGAATAAGATTTTGAGATTATTAAATTTATTGAAGACAGCGCCCCGTTTACCATGTTACTAGGAAAACCTTGGATTGATAGAGATCAAACCAGACGAAAGGAAGAAGAAGAAGTTTTGGAACAAAAGAAACAAGAGTTAAAAAATTTCATGACCAGACGGATCGCACACTTGATTGCAAAACAAGAGAATAGATCAAAGCTATTTAACACTAGAGGCCCAGATGTCGAAGCTACAATAAAATTAGAGGACTCACAAAAGACTGAAGTAATTATCCCATACAAAGAAGAAGTATCACCCTTAAATCTTCGAAAATAATTTCAACATCGTGAAGTAACTATCATAAGAGAAGATACGAATCAGAATGGAAAAAGGCATACTGAGACGAAGCTCACTGGAAATAAGGCTAGAAAGCTAAGTAAGAAGAGGGCTAAGATTGAAAAGTTATAGAAAGTTCCAGAGGGAACCTCACAGAAGGAAAATTTGCAAAATTGGAGCTTCGCTGGGATATTAGAACAATGACACATGGCACTTCACCATGACGAAGAAATATAGCCATTGGGGAATGTTATAACCATTAGATCAATGCTCCAAATGAATAGAAATCCATTTATGGCCATCCAACTCACCATCCAATTGTTGATACCACGCCATAATGGATAGAACCAAGTTAATGAAGACCTCATACCCATTGCAAGCGAGCTGTTGTCGAGTTACCTATTTATTCCACCGCGCCACGCACCGAGAACACTTTTTCCAATTGAGAATTTGAGCCCGTAGACTACTTTGAGTTTATACCGTGATCATCGTGCTTCTACTCTCTCTCTTGTTACTGTGTCTAAGATACCCCCCCTGAACCTGAGATTGTTAACCCTGAGCGTGTATGTCGAACAAGTTGAGTGTTGTAGAAAGAGTTGTTGAGGAAGTTTTGATTGACCTGATGACTGAAAGAGTCATGTCAATGTCTACAGGTATACAAACATCATCCACGAGAGGACTGTCAGATTCTCCATCCACTGCTCGATTCGGACTATCCCGACCATCCGATGAGAAGCAAACTAAGCACAGGGATGATCTCACGAATGCTGAGTTGATTCCCAGCATATTACCCACCTATATAGCACCCCTGAGCAGTGTTGTAAACCATGACAACATACCTAGATATTTTGAGTACGCCTTGGTCACTGCGTACCTTTCGAAGGGGATACACATAGTACGAGAAGACAAAGATAAAATCACAACGTGAAGTTTAGTGACTTCAACCTGGGAGATTGAAAATTCTACAACATGTTAGCCTCGAATAAGTACTTGAATAAAACTAAAGGGAAAAATTCAAAGATTGTCCCTCAGTCATGGACCCACAACCTTGCATAGTCCACCCTACTGAACGTAATGAAGATTCCACATTTCGAACGACACCAGGAGGTGAATGCATGTGTCAAATTGTTGTTGTCTTGTTACCATGGATATTATATATGGTTAAATCATTGCATAATAGTGGATTCGACATTGATAAATCAGATCATTGGGCTTAGTATGCAAGGACTTGACCCACCGGATTTCTATCCTAGAAAGTCCATGGACCGCGCTCTCGCCCAAAGTATCAAAGACACTTGTGGTGATGTTGAGAAAGGAATGATAGGATACAAGGTAGCTTCTATCCAGAGTGGCGTAGTGCGCTTCACCTGTTAGATGATTGCAGGGAAGTTAGTACGCAAGAACAGACCCACCCAAGTGACTGGTTTTGTAGTAGACCTCACAGGGAAGTGCACAGAGGGCCTACAAATGAATTGGGTGAAGTACCTGGTAAACCAATTAGACCTTGACTGCAAAGAAGTGAAATATCAAGGGTATGGATTCCACTTTAGCTGGATATTGATCCCGATCGCTTTCATTTCCTGTGAGATGCCAGAAGGTGCGACCTTACCGGACATAGATCCCTTTGAACCATTGGCTGCGAAGTTCAACACACTATGGTATTCAAGCAACATGAATAAACAGTGGTAGTAAAATGTTGTGTTTCACACATACTACAACCAGTTGAAGGTAGCTATACAGTCCTAGCTTCGCATGACACTGAATACTTTACACAAGTTCCATCCTTTGATGAAGTTCAGCGCGGACCGCCATTTCATTTCTATCACCATGCACACTGATGAGTAGAAGAAACAACTTCAATCCTTCTACAAGCTAATAGAGGAGGACTTGGAGGATATCACCAAGGACTGGTCGATGGACCTCCTCATTCTAGTAGACCCTGCAGAGATATCCTATATAGATAGTCCAGAAACTGCGTAGGATACACTCGGACCTAGCAAGATGAAGAAAACTGAAGAGGTTCAGGATTTAGACAGTGCATCTGTGAAGACTACTTCCATCTCACCAGAGAAAGGAGGTGATGGTGGAGAGATAGATGGCTCTGAATTTGAACAGAAGAAAGGAGAGGTTACACCGCCTAGAGATGAGGAGGACCCCTCTAAGAAAAGGAAGGTTTCCCCATGGAAGCCTTCCTCCTAGAAGAAATCAAAATCTTCTCTGACAAAAATGTCGACTATCCTCACCTCAGATGACTTCAATTTCATTATAGAGGCCCTGAATGATGCATCGCTGGAGATAGAAGAAAAACAAGAGGCTAAGTAGGAAGAAATGTACAATAGAATCGAGATTGAGCTCCAAGGAGTGTAGCAAGCACTACAGTCTAGCCGCGTAGTCCCCACTGCACCTCTGTTAGCAGGAACACCAGAACTGGGAGATGAGCCAGCTCAAATCCATCGAATCACTGAGGTAGTTGGAGCTCACCTTTGATGAGCACAGGAATAAAAAATGCAAGCCACCCATGCTTTGACACAAGTACAAGGAGTCCCTGTAGAGAAACGTAGTACTAGAGAACGGGAGAAGCTTGATCTCCAGGAAAAGTTCAACAAAGAAAAATCCCAACTGCAGAAAGAAAAGGAATAGTTTCTCACGGAGCAACTCGAAGTAAAAGAAATGGTCAACATAGCACTTCTCTCTGTGACAGTGGTAGAAGTAAAGGCCAAAGAAAGAATTACACAACAAATAGTACAACTTGAACAAGTGATCCAATAGCTACAAAAATGCATATCATATTTGGAGCTACATGCAATACTCGAGACCCCTCAAGATGTAAGAGATCAAAGGGAAGAAACCGCAAGGAGTGTAGTTGAGAGGATGAAGGCTCTTGCCGGGGAGTGCAAGTAGTTGAGTAACCATAGTTCCCAAACGTATGAGAATCTCGTTGAGAACTCGGAATTGTAGGCATTGGAGTCACAGCTCCAGGATGCAAAGCAACACACAGAGATACTACAGGTGCAGCTGAAGGCTCTGTCAGTTATCGAAAGAATGAAGTGGTCTCAAGAGCAGTGAACCATCCAGCAATAGATCCATACAATTCAAAGAAAAGTTATGGAAGTAACCCAACGACTCCAACTTGTGCAAGATAAGGCCTATCAGTTGTTCATATAGGTTGAGAGCCAAGGATCAGAGCTAGAACAGGTTGTTAATGCAACATAACAATGCCTAGAAGGGCCAGTGAATGACGTATTAATCAAGGAGTTCATCGGGCAAGAGGCCTTTGCAAAGCAGCAGGTCGAAGCAGCTCGAGCCAAGATCGAGGCGTTCGAGGAAGAACTAGTCAGACCAGAGTGACTCGGGATGAGTCATAGGTGAGTGTTGGGGGCCTCTTGGTCCTTGACCAAGATTTGGTATATTTGTGGTCATGTTGACCTATTTTGGACTTCGACAGCCAATCGAAGGAGGAACGCAAGATGGAGCAGAGATAGCGGGATCTCAGCCCCTTTTTGGGTCCTTTTTGAGATGTGGGAATATGTAATGGGAATGGGATGTCATCCCATGGGTTTACCCATGTTTAGGCCTATTTTGTAATATATAAATAGGTGCTTAGGCTAGATAGAAGTAGTCATGCATCTATGTGATGTTAGTAGGAAAGTAGGCTAAGTGCCAAGATTTGGATCTATGTGATCAGGACTTGTAAGGATTTTTGCATAGTGTGTGAAACTTGTAGAGTTAAGTGAAAGTCATTGTAGAAATACTGTGGAAGGATTAGTGCTGGAATGCAATGAAGAAGGATCTAGCGAGCTACACAAATCTTTTGTCCTATGTTGAGTAGGGGTTTTGAGGCTCTTCTCTTGTAACCGATTGATTGAAGACAATAAAGAAGAATATTTGGTGGACGTAGCCCCAGGGTGGGGGTGAACCATGTAAATACTATGTTGTTATACTTTGTTCTTATCTTAATGTGTTTATGACTCTCTATCTAAGTGATTTGATATAGATAGATAGATCTGCTTATGCTTTGTGCTATGAATGTTAGATCTGACTTCTATGAATGTGCTTAGTGCTTGCTTCTGCTAGATTTGATCTATATGTTTGTGCTAAGTGCTTAATTACATTAGATCAGTGTGAATGATGTGATGCTCTGTTCTATCTGCGCAATAGTTATTGGTTTAATATTGATGAACTATTCATGCTAAGTGCTCTGTTAAGTATTATAATCACAGATCTTTGTCCCAGCTAATGTTGCAGATACTTGAGTCCTGCAACCACCCTTTCCTCTACCTCAGGTGAGACTTCATCTGCTTCGCAAGTGTTTCCAAAAGGGTCAGTAGTTAGGGTTTTGTTGGTGCACTATTGTAGCATTGAACCCTGGGTTTTCCCCTGTGCCAACAATGTGATTTAAAAATTTCCGAAGCCATAGGCCCGAAGTCCCAAGTAAGAACCTATCGATCTAGCACTTGGCCACAACCCGTGGTATCATGGGTTAGGGGCTAAGAGAAAGGATCTAGTGCCCAAAAAGTGTTACAGAGTAGAGAAAATCTCAGAAAGAGAAGACCCACAGAGATTCTTGATTGATCGAGAATCGCAAATGAAAGTTTTCTTGAATCAAATTGGCTTATGAATACTGTGGAATTTGTTAAGGACTGATGGCCTGACAAATTTCGGTTGACTGCACATTATGGTTGCAGAGTCAACGATTGTCAGAACCGAACTGAACTGTCGCAGAGTGCAAAAAATGGAGGAGGCACAAAATGCTTCCAGTTCAGAGAATGAAGCTAGAGGAATGGATGTCCATTTGGGAGTGGAAGGATCAAACTCCAATGGGAATGGAGAAGAGATAGATAAGGATGAAAACATGATGAAAATCATTGTAATATTGCAAAAAGATGTCCAGGCTCACCGAGTAGATAACAAAAAGATCATGAAATCCAAGGATCAACAGGGAGAATTCAACCTAAAGTTGATGCGGATCCTGGAAAGGATAGAAAGGAAATTGGATAAGGAAAGTGACTCTAGTAAATCAGAAAGTCACAGGTCCATTTATGGGAAGAGGAAATGAAGGAGTGTTGGTAGACACCATCATCATTCCCAAGGACACTCCAAGAGGAGGGAGCACAGTAGTTCAAGCCCATCTCCTACTAGAAAACACAAGAGATCTAGAGTGGATGAACTGAAGGTTGAAATCAACAAGATTAAGCCTCTTATGTTTGATGGACAACACAAGAAGGAGGAAGATGTCGAGACATGGCTTCTTGGCATTATGATATATTTCCAACTGCAAAATTATTCCTCTCATGTAGAGGGAATAATTGCAATTTATCAACTGAAAGGAAAGGCATCCATGTGGTGGGATCAAATTGTGCAGGTGAAACACATTAAAGAGAAAAATGTTACTTGGGAGGAATTCAAGAATTATTTCGAAAATAAATACTTGACTAAGAGATACTATGATAGAAAGATGAAAGAGTTCTTTGAACTCAAGTTGGGTAGCATGTCCATTGATGAATATGAGCGAAGGTTTTTAGAATCGTCGACATTTCCCCCAACCATGTGATAATATAGGGGAACAATGAAAGAAGACATTCAGCCCCGCCATCCAAAAATATTTTGTTTTACTTTTTTTTTTTCTTACAATGTAAGGGACCCTTTCATTGGTAAAAGGAAAGGAACAGAACAATTGGTTTCACGTGGCGTGGAAGGTGGATCCTATTGAAGATAGTTGACCATGAAAGGGATATAATGAATGAAATGAGATATCAATTTATGTCGATCGCTCGGGGCCGGGTGGAAAATAGTAAGTCAGTGACTTGACCATAAGGCCTATAGACTATATATGTTCGTATAAGTCGTAGTTACTCAACCAAAGCCTCTTCATCCTCTGGGTGGACCCCCATTCCGACAACTACAAGGTTTTGGGGAAGGGACAGAAACAGAATAACAAACTTCATACTGTGAAATAACACATTTATAGAAGGACCTGGAGCTTTTGGGTAATTAATCATCTTTTGGGGAATTGAAAAGGAATCATCATTGTTGAATCCGTTATCGTTCTGACAAAGGATAGACCAGAACAATACATAGATCGGTTGGCTTTGGACCTAGAGGGTTCATAATATGGGAAGGAGTCCAAAGCACTGGAACAAATCCGAGAGTGGGATTCACACCCATAGAACATGGATTTCAAGCCCAAGTAGAGTCCCCATTTGCTCAATCCTTCTTTTTCGGGAAAATAGAAACAAGGGGGCTTTGCAGCCCCCTTAGATAACCTTAACGGGGTTTACTTCCCTTGCATGATGGAAATAGGATGAGATAAAAAATTCCATCCCATCATTGAGGAAGGAAATGCAAGAGATTTGGTGGGAGTAAACCCCGCCCTGAAATGGCATGACTGGAGTCTTGTTCATTTAATGATGGGGCTTCGCAGGATGGATCAAGGAACTAGGGGCGTCGACAGCATCTCCCGCTTATCCCGAGATGACCTCTAGAGAAGGTCCTTGGTCAAATCCGCTCGCTCCCTAACACTCTCTATGTTCGTATAAGGGAAAACCTATTGAATGAATAAATAAAGAGAAATCTATTTCTATTAAGATGTGCCAAATCTTAAGAACTTCTAAGTTCTGGTTTGTCTAAATAGGATTCTTTATGTTTAGAACACAAACAAAATCTTTAATTGAGTATATGGAGGGGTAGAATGAACCACTCCACCCATTCTGATTGGAACATGAGATATAGAAAATCAAATGGGTTCTCGATCCCGGTTAGAACATCGTATTTTCATGTTGAAGACACGGGTTCGATTCCCGTAGAGGATATAAGTCTAAAGGTGAACATCACATATCATCCCGGTATAATTGCTAAGTTACAGTCAGGCTGAGAAGCACATGCACCTATATATATATATATATATATATATTAATGGTATATTCTATCGATATATATCTATAGAGATAGATTTCCTATTAAGAATTAATTTCTCTTAATCCATCCCCTCTTCCACTACTTGGTATTTAAGAGTTCTTCAAGCTGGTTGTACCCACATTTTCTCTGTTCTCCCAGTTGGGTTTCTTATCTGTTCCAATTCCATCTTGCCTGTTAGGCTGGGAAATATAATGATGTAGGACGACGACGAAAGCAACACCCTTTTCAAATTCTTCCGCTGATTGCAATGAATCTCCTTCTGTCACATGCTTACTCTCTCTTCCGTCATGCATTTTCTCTTTTTATTCTATGAATTGAGAATTAAAAACAAGTGGTATTTTTAAAGATCGATTTTGAGTGGGTGGGCCTCCCCCTATTGATTATTTTCTATTTAAAAGGCCTGGCCCCTTTCGAGAAGGCCATATCTGGTGGGTCCAATAGAGATTAACTCCGTCGCCTGACAAAATATTCATGACAATGGCAAGAATGGTAATAAACATAGTTCAGGCTCAGGACACAATTAGATATATCACTGAAAGAATCACCATACCGCATACCCGTAAAGAGATGGAGTATTGCGAGAATAAGTCTATTGGTAGGGGATAGATCCAGGAAATTGGGAGGGAATTAAAGGTTTAGAGATGAGGATGGAACGAAATATTCCCTCATAAGCTCTGTTCTCACCAATGATATGTGTGACGTCAATCCACCGTGCACCTTGTTCGTAAGGTTAAGGATTATCTTCAATGATCAGGTGATGTGGTTATAAGAAGCGGCGGTGGTGGTTACAGAGCCGTGCATAGAATTCTGTGGCATAAGAAATTTCCCTTATGTAAAGAACATAACGAAGTCGTAATGATCATTGAATATCTAATACTGAAAGAGATGGAGGGATTCGGATCTGCGGGTTGAGAAGAACCGAATGAAATGCATGAATCATCCGGCTTTTGAATAGAATATATGGAGACGATAATAGATTGTTCGATCATGGATGATAGCTGGCATCGCACATAATACACATATAATTCGATATAAGAAGAAGGAGAATTCCCCCCAACTGGTAGAAATAAAACACCCCAATAAGGTCATTGATTATAAATTCCAAATTCTTATCGAAAGCTTGCTTAATGGTGAGAGTCCGGTAGAAGAGCACTCTCCCCGGGAGCCCCTTTAGTTTTCGAAACCTCTAAAGGTAAATTTCCAAATGGTAATTGTTGAAGTATGTTCCTTTCATCAAGGATGATATTTCCAGAACTCAAAGGTATCTGAGTGGACTGTAATCTTCCATCAGTGAAAAGATCCAGTATGATGATCCTAAAACCATGGAAGAAACTATAAGGAGAGAAAAATTCTTATATGAGCAACAAAGTGAAAATCCTACTTTCCGGAAGGCTTGGGAAGAAAAGAAGAAATTCAATATATATCAGAGGAAGAAGGGAGATAAGGAACCCTTTTTCAGAAACAGTCCACAAGGACAACCATATTTTAGAGAGTCCAGGAAGGCTGAAGTAGGTAGGAAAATGCCAAGACAACCACCTATGGGATGTTGGGGTTGTAAGGGAAATCATAGGTATAGATATTGCCCCCACATAAATGACAAAGTGATATTTGTCCACAATGTTCAATAGGAAGAAATAGTGGAAGACATGGGTAGTAGAATACCAAGGATCTACCCATCCCTAGACAACAAGAAAGCATAATATCAGTCACACATGATTGAAGTTGAAGGTATGATCAATAACCATGCCTTTACTATTTTGATTGATTCAGGGGATAGTCATAGTTATATAGATCCCAAGATGGTGGCAAGTTTTCAATTGCCAATAAAAAAGCATGGAAAATCTTGGTTAGTGCAGCTACCTACAGGAACCAAAAGAAAATTTATTGAATTGGTTAAGTCTTGTCCAGTGGACATGAATGGACTGAGCACAAGGGATGAATTGAACATCTTACCTTTAGGTTCCTATGATTGTCTAATTGGGATGGATTGGTTGGAACAAAACCATGCTATCTTAGACTGTCGTAAAAAGGCATTCACTTTCCTGGATGAGGATGGAAATGGGAAGAAAATCCAAGCAATTCCTAGAGCAGTTGCTATCAGAGAAATATCAGTGATGCAGCTGAAAAAGTGCTACAGGAAAGGCTGCCAAATATTTGCAGCTCATATGGAAGAAGCACCTAAGGATAAGGTGTCGAATATTGAAGGCCATGCAGTATTAAAATAATTTGAAGATGTATTCCAGGAGGTACCAGGACTACCCCTGAAGAGAGATATTGATTTCTTTATAAACCTGATGCCTGGAGCAACTCCAGTGTCAAAACTCCTTACAGGATGAGTACACCAGAGTTGAAAGAATTTCATTTGCAGCTTGAAGATATTCTAAAGAAGGGGTATATATGCCCAAGTGTGTCACCTTGGGGTGCCTCGATCCTGTTCTTGAAGAAAAAAGTTGGAACGATGATATTGTGCATCGATTTCATACAGTTGAACAAAGTGACTATTAAGAACAAGTATCCTTTGCTAAGGTTCGATGATCTCTTTGATCAATTGAAGGATGCCAAGATATTTTTGAAAAAATATCTCAGGTTAGGATATCACCAAGTAAGGATAAAGTATGATGACATCATCAAGACTGCCTTCAGAACAAGGTATGGTCATTATGAATTCACAGTGATACCATTTGGGTTATCAAATACACCCATTGTTTTCATGTGTTTAATGAGTGGTGTATTCATAGAATATCTAGACAAGTTTGTCATAGTATTTTTGGATGACATCCTGGTGTATTCCAAGTTGGAGGAAGAGAATGAACACCATCTGAGAATGGTGTTGCAAGTGCTAAGAGAGCACCAACTATATGAAAAATTGAGCAAGTTCTCATTCAATCAAAATCAAATCCATTATTTGGGATCTATCATTTACAAAGATGGGATAACCTTGGATCCTGAGAAGATAGAAGCCATTAGAGAATGGTCAGCACCAAAGAATGTAACGAAAGTAAGATCTTGTATGGCTCTAGATGGCTATTACAGAAGGTTCATTGCAGGATTCTCAAGGATAGCTCACCCCATCACTTCCTTGCAAAGGAAGGAGAAGAAATTTCAATGGACAAAAGAATGTGAGAGAAGCTTCCAGTGATTGAAGCAACTATTAACCACTGCTCTAATCACGAGGATTGCAGATCCAAATGAAGATTTTGTAGTGTGTACATATGCATGTAAAGAAGGACTGGCAGGAGTCCTTAGCCAGAATGGGTTTGTAATATGTTATGAATCCAGAAAGATGAAGGATCATGAAAAGAAGTATGCAACTCATGATTTGGAGTTGGAAGCCATAGTGCACGCCCTAAAGAAATGGAGGCACTACCTCATGGGAAGGAGGTTTGAACTAAGGACAGATAATAACAATCTGAAGTATTTGTTTTATCAACCAACCTTGAATGCTAGGAAGAGTAGATGGTTGGATTTCCTTTATGAGTATGATTTTGATATCAAGCATATCAAAGGAAAGGAGACAAAGTGGCTGATGCACTCAGCAGAAGAGTGCATGAACTACATGCTACAACCATTAGCATGTATCAAACTGATATTAAAGGAAAAATTTCGGAAGCTGCAAATGCAGATTTGCAGTACATGGAATGGGTAGCAAAGCTGCAGGAAGGTGAAATGCTATAGAAAGTGGAAAATTATAAATTGGAAACTGATGGGACACTCCTGTATAAAAATAGAATTTATGTACCTAATTCCCAGGAATTGAGAAGTATGATTTTGAAGGAAATGCATAATGTGCCTTATGTTGGGAACCCTAGATATTAGAAAATAGTGGCACCAGTCAAGAGCCATTACTTTTAGCCAAGTATGAAAAAGGAAATTGTAGGATACATCGCTAGATGTATGGAGTGTCATAAGGTCAAGGATGAGCATAGGCACCTAGAAGGGTTGCTACAACCATTGCCCATTCCTGAGTGGAAATGGGAAGTGGTGACTATGGATTTCATCACAGGATTTCCCAGAACTGGTAAGCAACATGATTCCATCATGGTGGTAGTAGATAAGTTTACGAAAGATGCCCATTTTATTCAATTGAAGACCACTCACAAGGAAACTAATGTTGTCGATATCTATATGAGGCAAGTAGCACTATTGCACGATATTCCCAAGACAATTGTGTCTAATGGAGACCTGAATATCACCTCAAAATTATGGAAAGGGTTATTCAAAGGGTTTAGAACGAATCTAAACTTCAACACTTCTTATCATCCCGAGTTTGATGGGCAGACAGAGAGGGTGAACCAAGTAATAGAAGATATTCTAAGGATGTATGTGATGGACAAACCATATAAATGGGAAGACTACCTACATTTGGTAGATTTTGCTTACAATAATGGTTATCAAGGATCATTGAACATGATCTTGTTTGAAGCACTTTATGGCAGAAAGTCCAATACCCGAGTAAGATGGGACAACCCAGGTGATAGAGCAATAGTTGGGCCAAAGTTGATCAAGGAAATGGAAGAGAAAATGTTGAAGATTAAGAATAATTTAAAGGCTTCCCAAGAAAGGCAGAAAAGTTATGCTGATAAGAATAGAACCCACAAGGATTTTAAAGTGGGTGACCATGTTTTCTTGAAAGTGAAAGCTAACAGAAGTTCCCTAAAATTGGGAAACTGTTCCAAGTTGGCAGCCATATTTTGTGGGCCATTTGAAATCCTAGAAAGGATTGGACCAGTTTCATATATGCTTGCATTGCCTGCATCCATGAATGTATATAATGTTTTTCATGTTTCATTGCTTAAGAAATATATACCCGATGTTAATCATGCTATTGATTGGAATGTGATTTAGGTGGAGCAAGAAAGCATCTTGCAAGTGCATCTGGTGCGCATATTGGACCGGAAGAGAAAACAACTCCGGAAATGAGCCATAGGGACTGTAAAGGTCTAGTGGACCTAGTACAGTCCTGAGGACGTGACATGGGATCATGAGGATGCTATGTGGGAAGAATACCCACATATTTTTTGAAGATTTTGAAAATATTGTTGATGTTGTGTAAATAAGTTGCACTGAGGACAGTGCAAAAATAAGGGAAGGGGATTGTAATACCCCAAGGATGATCCCTAGTGGTATTATGAATTGTAAACATGTTTAGTAGGCTGGTGATCCAGGAAATTATAAGTTGGTAGGCTTATGTGCTAGTAGGCCGGAGAACCTAGGTGTTAAAGGCCAGGAGCCTGTTTTGTACATGTAAATATTCATATCATTAATATAAAAACATCGTTGTGTGTAGACTAACCACGAAGAAAGAGTGATGGGGGACTAAGATCCACTAGGTTGGGTAAGGGAGAGGGGGATAAGAGGTTGGAAAGAGGGGATAAGCCTAAGGTCTTAAGTCCAAGAGAATAATAATTTATTATTATTCCAAAAGTTGTGTGAAAGGATATGTTTTTATCCTAAGTTCTTGGGGAAGGACAAGTGACTTCAAAAGGGAAAGGAACGTGCTTCCTGAGCGACAAGTGTCAACTTAGGCATATACAGTCTTAAGGGGGGAATTCTTATTGTTGGTGTTTTTTTGTTTTTCACGCACGAAGGCTTGTAGGCACTCTTAGGCATTCTCTCACGTGATGAGGCACTCGTGCACGCACAGGCAGGCTTATGTAGAGAG
Source organism: Picea engelmannii (assembly GCA_009831015.1). Lineage (NCBI taxonomy): Eukaryota > Viridiplantae > Streptophyta > Pinopsida > Pinales > Pinaceae > Picea > Picea engelmannii. Next base: position 358,480 of record ML776718.1, on the reverse strand, counting down.
TTTTGGATCTTACGCCCTCACCATATGGGGATGAAAAACCAGTTAGCCCCATCTCTCCTCATGAGTTCATTAATGCACTGAGCAAGCCCGAAGTCAACCTTCTTCCTCCATTGCTGAACCCATGACCATTTTTGCACCTCTGTAATTTTTTGAACCATTCCTTTCCTTACTCAAATTAGCCATTGTGATTGAAGAAGGAGGTTGCCAGGCCTATGAGAAAATATCTTTCTAGGTGAGAGAGGTGATTGTGATTGAATAATAAGGTTTTCAGGCCTGTGAGAAACTCTCTCTCCAGGTGAGAGAGGTGGTTGTGGATTGAAGAGGCAGGTTGTCAGGCCTATGAGCAACTCTCTCTGGGTGAGAGTGTTTGTTGAGGAGGTGATTTCTCCCGGAGGGAGTCCCATAGCTGCTACAGAGATTTGAGAATTCTAGTATGTCCTGTTACAGAATCCCAAGGCAAGGGAGGTGGAGTATCTGATGGACTATGTGATAGTTAAGGTGTATACTCCTAGGGTGGGACAAGCATGTGGGGAATGAGAGTCTGTGAGCAGTGGGCATAAGTGGCTCCTGGGAGAGAATCCTTCCTCTTAAACTGTGTGACTTTCCTATTGAACTTTCCTAGCCTAGGAATCCCTTGCTCAGTGGAGTTTAGTCCCAGCTCAAGGGTGGCCTACTGCTAAGAGTGATGAGTAATGTGGTCTAAGGATGGGAGGTTCATGGAAGGTATGCACATGGTTGGTGATTTTATTCTAGTTAAAATATAAGTATCATTTCCGTGCTTAATTATATATGTTATGCATGCATATGATTCTTGAAATGTTATCATGTATTTTGTTGTAGGTATGAATTATTGTTAATTCCATCTGAGTCTGTATGGTAGCAATAACTCTATGTTATTTATTTTAAATTCGTTAGAAATGCATGTTATATATATATATATATATGCGTTCGACTATGACGTTGCCCAGTCTGTTGGTGACCGGGGGATGTTACAATTTGGTATCAGAGCTAGTTTGTTCTAGACAAGGTGCTTGGGTAGCGTTGCCCCGACAGTCTTTCTGTTGGTCAGGGTATGTTACAGGTGTCTTCTTCATCAAATGATTGATTTGATGGACAAAGAACACACTATTGCATACCTAGCAACAATCCAATCACAAACTATCTACTCTCACATATTCTAAGCTTCCATTTCTCCTCCATTCACCTGGGCCCTCCCGTGAGGGATTCAAACCCATTCCTACTCTCATACCATGTTTTTTTCCCTCATATGAGATGAGATATGATCAATGTTGTTTAATTACAATGATGAGTGTTCCATATATAGAGAAAATATGGTGACCATCCATGAAAGGATGCGTCCCTTGGATAATAACTATTTATTATTATTATTACTTATTATATATATTATTTAGTAATTAATAATTATATTATTAATTATTAATCTAGAAGAATGTGTTCCCAATGTTGTCCAAACATCAACAATTCAAGGAAAGGAAATGAAGGACTTATCCCATGAATATGTAGACAACCCCTTATAGTTTTTATGTATCTCTCTTGTGCCAAATCTATGGGGAAGAAGATTCCATGAAATTTAAAGAGACATGGGTGGATTTGATGACACAATCAATCAGACCAACTATATTTAATTGGGCTTCCATCCTCTATACCAATATAGAGGAGGTCATATCAGCAGCTAAGCGCATAGTACCTGGGAAAAATCCTATATTTCATATGTCTTCCTACCTATTGAATGTTGTTCATTTAGTGTGTGCCTCCCCTAGTATGGGCTAGAAATGCCAGCCAAGAGACCCTCCTATTCATGTATATTGACAAGATCTCTAGGAACATAGGTTTCATATTCACTATCATAATATTTGTAAACACTTCATGGTCCCTTTATATCAATTTCTATTTTGTTCTCCAACACCATGCATGTCATATAAAGCTATGTAGAAAGTAAGTAATGTTAGAGACTGGTATGTGATGGATCATGGTACATGCATAAATATTTATAGGGTCGAGAAAGATCCACATCTACCCCCAAAATTCATGCAATCCAAGATAGTTTTACATGAAATGGGTTATCATACTTTGGTCCATGGATTAGGGAAGATCTGTCCCAGGATAATAGACTACCTTGTCCCTAAACTCCATTTCATGTAGGATCTTATAGTTTCAAGGATGCCAAATGAGCATAGGTAAGACAATACACTTTGGTGAATTTCCATTTCCGTGAAGAAAGATTATATAGGCACAACCCTTTGGGCATCGTCAACCAACACTGCAAAATCGATAAGTATACATGGTCATATCAGAGTGAGACCTGGAAATAAGAAGAATTGTATAGAAGAGAAAAACATTATGATGAAATCATTTTTAGGATGGGAGGAAGCTCCAAACTGAAGAAGGGTTGATTAGAAAAGGAACACCATAAGAAGGAAAGGGATGTGTTAACACATAGGATGTGTAGGGAGTCAAAACACCTTGGTTTTTTATTTTTTTGAGTCATAGGGTTTTTAAGTCTTAAACTTTGGGTCATTTTGTATGTCATAACTCTTTTTGTTTTTGTTTTTATAAGCATGGGATTGTTTTAGTATTTTTTTAGAGATTTAGTGTCATAATATTATTCATCATGATAAAAATAAGAGTACTTATGAGTCACACTCTTGGTCTAAAATATCATCTTCATGGCATGTCTTGTCACAAAAGGTGAACACAAGTTTCCATTATGTCACTTTCCAACCATTTAGAGGTCAAGTCAAAGGTTAGGTTTATTTGTTGCCAGCTCACCTAAACGTTCGCATTGTACTAAGAAGTACCTCATGCACTTATATTTCATTATTACTTTTTGGAAACATGTCAATGGGAATTTCATTGTTTTTATCACTTTCATCCATTTGATTTTCAAATATTATGTCACAATAAAACTCTAACAATTTCCTTGAAGCACGCTATTGGATTATGAAATTGGCGCTATAGACTGGCGTTGTGAACTAGCTGAAGGAGACTATTCAAGTTTGGATACCTTTCTCTAAGACCAGTTGAGGTTCAAAGAAAACCAACATCAAATCTAGATGTATCAGGCATTCCTTGACGATCTTCATGTTGTTTAAAGGTTGACAGAGGATTTACTATTGTTTTGAATTATTGGCGCTGTGAGCTGTTAAAGTCCATTTGGTACCAACTCTCAAACCCACTGTTATGGAACTCTAAACTCTGCCCACTATTCAAAACTATTATCTTAATATCACCTTATCATACCATACCATATTGGCATTGTGAATTGATATTGGTGCTGCTAAAACCCTATTTTAACAGAGTTTCTTTCTACCTATCTACATATTTACTAAAACTCCCATTGGTTGTGCCTCTTATCTTTCCTTTTGAAGTTTTCTCCATTTCATACCAGTGTTGTGTATAAGTGTTGAGACAAGGTGAACTCCAGTTAAACAAGCTCTATCATGAAACCCTAAATTTTGTGTTTACCCTGTTTTTCAAATACCAACTATCATAAGGATTTACAAGAGGTGTTTTTCAAGAAATGATTATGGAAAATCAACAAAACAAGAAGAATCACAACGGAGAAGAGATTGTGAGGACTGAACCATATTATATGAAACTCAATAACTCTTAACCATTTTTCAGGGAAGCTTTTTAGAGGCTGGGTTATCTTAATATTTTTCAAAATATGCAGAGAGGACATCCTGAATTGGCCAAAGAGTTTGCACTTAATTTTAATGGGACAAAGACTAAATTGGAGATGTTGGAGTTTGATGTTTCATAGAATTCTATATACGTATCAACAAATATACCTAATTGTGGTGAGAAATGGTTTAAATCCATGTAATTAACCTCTTCCTTATCAAAATAATTCCTTAAGCCTGAATATCAAGAAGACAAATTGTCTAAAGGAGTTCCCAGAAGTCACATGCTAGAATGTTTTGACAAGATGCTCAGGGCCATCCAAAGGTACTTCACATGTGAAGGGAGGTTCAATATGGTATACCAATACCACATCAAATTACTTTTACACTTCACAGGAAAATAATCCATGAACCTTCCATTCTATCTTTTTAGGAGTATTGGTAAGATGTCAGACAGAGTCTAGGCTAATTCAAAGCAGGTAGATACCAGTGTCTTTCACTCTGGTATTATCAATATGTTATTAATGGAAGAGTTAAGGAAAAATAACACTAAATGGGAAACTTTCCTAACTACATCACATTTTCAGTTAGATATTTCTCCTACACCACTTTCCAAAAGACAAACTCCTACCCATGTTGAGAGGAATGTGCATTCAGATTCAAGAAGAAGAGGGTGACTAGGAGTGAGAAATCTATCAGGGCTATTGATGAAGTAGAAATAGGTGGTCCTTCACAACCTCCTAATAGATAAATTTCACCCATGGTAGATCCTATCCCCATGGATATTCCTTCAAGAAAACCAAGAAGATTGAAAGGAAAAAATATTGTCTTTTCCCCACCAGTGGTTGCACACAAAGTCAAACCTAGAATACCTTTTACTAGAGAAGCAACCAAAAATCATGTCCTCATGAAGGATGAAACAACAAAGACTTCATCCCATAAAAAATATGAATCTCAGTCTTCTAAGAAACCCACAAAAGTTATTGACATCAACAATCCTCAACATGAAAGCAACCCTACCATCAAAAGGCTCAGGAGGCAGCTCAAGGAAGCAAGAGCTGAAATTGACAAGTTGAAGAAGGAACATTTGGGTTCCAGGATAAAGTTAAACGATACGTTGAACATGTATGCGGATACAATTGATAAAACATGGTTCATGGCTAAAAGGTTTTTTCCCCTCCATAGGAAACTAAAGAATGTCTAGAGGCAGAACATAACCCACCAAGCTGAAATCAGGAAATTGAAGGCATAGTTGCATCCTTTCAGAGAAGAAATGGCAAAGAGAAACTTAGACATGCTTGCCAAGGTGGATACCAAAAGAAGTTCCATAAAAAAAAAGATAAATACAAATGATCTTCTAAAACCAACATCATTTTTGTCAAAGTTTTATGTTGCATGCATTTACAACATTTAATGATGGCTATGAGTTTTGAGCTGGACTTAACAGTTTTTGTGTTTTTCTCCAAGGATATATCATGATAATTAGTTTTCATCTTATCTATACCCCTGGTAGAAGTTTTAATTTTTAAAACTCTTGCAAAAGGAAAACAGGCTGCTACAGGAAAGTTCATAGCGCCTGGATTGATTGGTGTTAACTGTTTCAAGATAGTTGTTGGCAGCCCAACACATTTTTAACTTTTTAAAGCATCAAATAATAATCCATGTAGCTACCTACCTAGGGTCAAACATTTTTTGTTCTTCATAAGCAATTTTTGAAACTACAAATGTGAGTTTTCGGTTATTCCTAGTGTTTTTGTTTTCATGCTTCATTCATGACTAAAAGAATGAAAACGAAGCATTAAGACTTATGACTGTATTACCGCTTTATTTAAAAAGTTTATGAAAGGTAGATGGCTCCATAGTTTTTTTAATAAAGATTTTGTTTCTTTCTACCAAGCTCATCTTATTTATTGACTCCTCAAATGTAAGTATGCTTATGAATTGTTATGTGATTCACCAAGGGTCCATTTAATTTAAACTTTGATATATCTTTTGTGGCTTTTGGTCATGTGCATCTTTGTCACTACATTTTGGTTTATAAATTTTTCCCTATCCTAAACTTTAGAAACCAAACCTACCTTGTTGCGCAATGATAAAGTTTTAATGCACCTGGTCGTGGCCTGTACCATGTGAGAGGTGGCAGTTCGACGACAGTAAGCCCATCACTTCGAACTTAGTCTCGGGTTTTTCATGTACTCCTCGCATTCATTTCACAAAACACCTATCATTTTGTATTAAGGAACTTTTGTTCATACACCCTAGGTTATTGATGAGTTTTGGGTCTGAAATGTCACTCTGGTCTTCTCCTTCGAAACCCTCCATACTCACTGTGTTTTATTGGCTGCTTGTCGAATCCTCATGGCCCCAATTGTTAGGATTGAACCCAATGGCTCTTAGACCCTGCTCTTGTGTGATGATGCAAGGGAGGATCTCGAGGGTCAAGGCTGGCTTGTTTTTATTGAGAAATTTCAGGGATTCAACTTGTGAACCGCTCAAGAATTTGCCCTTTTGTTTGACGGATGTCGAGCCAAGGTGGGAGACGTTCAGGTTGAAGTCACAGAGGATTTTTTAGGTCAAGAAATAGGTCTTTCTTTGACCAGGCAGAAGTGGTTCAAAAACGCTAAAGTCAAGGAGGTTCCATGGAGTCTTTTCTTCACATCTCTAAAAATCAATTGTTGCGACAGAGGTATGCATATGTCCATGTTGAAAACCCAATGGCATGGCCTACTAGCATTCTTAAAACAATTCGTGACGTGTGAAGGCCGTTTCAGTTTTGTTTTTGTATATCATATATGTTTTCTTATGAATTTCATTGGGTTTCAATTAAACATGCCCTATTGCCTGTGGAGAAGCTTGTATAAAATGGAAAAGAGGTATAAAAGACAACAATTGGATTCAATCTTGTTTCACCACGACCTAATAAAGATACTGTTGGTACATCAATTAAAATTACAAAATGATGACTGGAAGGCCTTCCTAGCCCGAAATGGCTTCGTCAACTCTGATGTTGTAGAGGTTGACAAACCTGTGATAGAGGAAACCATAGTCCCTTCATCTACACAGGCCTGTGTTATGGCCATCCTCAGTAAGCTTATACTCGACCCAAAAGTTGTTGAGAAAATCCATGAACAACGCTCACGACCTAACGCCTCTGCTAAGAAAGAAAACAGATCTGTGGGCAAGCCATCTAAAGGTGATATCGATTTAGGTTTTAAAAATAAAAGGGAAGGTAGGTTGATTTCAAGGAAAATACGAAATAAATCAAAAGCTCATGTGAGCTCGGTCAAAATGATCGAGATCCATGAAAGCTCAGACTCGGAGATCGACAAATTCTTGGTCGAAGAAGACCCTCCTTCCTTCGAAGCAGATCCCGACCAGGCGTACAATTTCATGGATAATTTTCCACCCTGTTTAAAACATAGTCAAGGATTCCTGGGCATCAAGTTTGATAACAAACCTAAAGGAAATAGTGAACATAGTCTGGCACACAACCGTGGGTATTCTCAAATGGCCGTCACAGGTTCACAATGTGAAACTTGTCTATTATGGATTGACAAGTATAACACATACATACCCATTTTACAATCACAGTTCAAAACTGTTAAATTTTTCAAAATCCCACCCAGTTTCAGTCTCGCTGATTTTTCAGTCAAATTTAAATGCCAAACTCAGTTTCAGCACTGTTTCAGCATATGCTACAGCCGTGTTTCAGCATCTGCTACAGCCGTGTTTCAGCATCTACTACAGCAGTGTTTCAACATCTACTACAACAGTGTTTCAACATCTACTACAGCAGTGTTTCAGCATCTACTACAGCAGTGTTTCAACATATACTCAGCACTGTGTTTCAGCTTATGCTACAGCCTGGTGTTTCAGCATAAGCTACAGCGGTGTTTCAGCATCTAAAAAACTTAACAGAAAATA
>ML776718.1:305174-345029 GCA_009831015.1 Picea engelmannii | reverse complement strand
TGTATGACCTCCACAAATCCGTACCGTACGGACTGTTCTTCCTTGCTGTCTGAAATCCGTACTTCTCTTTGCTTTGGGATGTGTTCTCTCCTTCGGCAAATGCTGTCTCCTTTCTCAGCTCAACCTCTCTCTTGCTCTCTCAACAAGAATGCTGCAACTTTCTTTTTCTTGGCATCTCACCAAGAATCTCTTGCTCTCTCGACAAGACTGTTGCTGCTTGCTCTTGGCATCTCACCAAGAATCTCTTGCTCTCTCAACAAGACTGTTGTTGCTTGCTCTTGGCATCTCACCAAGATTTCTGCAACTTCCCTGTTCTTGGCATCTCACCAAGAACCTCTTGGCATGTCACCAAGAGACTCTTGCTTCTTCTTTTTCCCACTCAAGAATGGGTGCGCCCATTTGCCTTAATCAACTTCATGAGGGAAGGTGAGGAGTTTTCTAATCTAATGGNTGAGTTTAGATTAGATGGGTGGCTGAGATTTTGTGTCTCTTCACTCACCCTCACTTCAATCATAAAGTTATCTTTTAATTTGCATCTCACAAATTAATTTGACTAAGACCCATATTCGGCAATTTCTCCCCCTTAGGGCCTAGGGAAGAGAAACACTTGCCTTGGTACATAATTTAACAAAAACCCTTACCAATCTGGTCGACCCCCTAACAGATGAAAATCGTAGACTCAAGTCCATTGTTCAGAGACAAGGAAAACGTCTGAAAACAACAGGGAACATTGTAGTGAAAAATGTCGAAAGTGTCATAGCAATGATCAATTCTGAGATCATGTGAATCGATTTGATTTTCCAGTTAAAGGTAAAGATTTGTTTTTTTCTTAAAATAGTGTTACATTCTTGTTCATAGAATAAATTAGATTTTGGTTGCTAAAATAAGACTAGCTACAGAATCAATAGATTCTGTAGCCAATCTATTCTTATTCGAAATTTGGAAAATATTGGTTAAATGTATATTTGAATTTCTTTAGTTCATTTTTTCCTTTCAGGATATTTGGGAGTTTATGGTGACTAAATGATTTGGAGCCTTTTTTGAGTTTATTATCCATATCCATGGCTCATTTTTGTGCAAACAGGAAAAAACTCTTTTTTGTTTTTAGAGATTTACTGTGATTTGGGGTGGTTATATTCCCCCTATTTTTGTAATCAGCAGGTGATTGTAGAGATTTAATCTTATCCTATAAGATAAGACAATTAGCTTTATTGAACCCTTTATAAACTCGTATTTTTTGTAATCAAATCATCTTGGCCTGGGGCTGAAGTATGGACAATTAATGCACAGACTTGAATAGAACATAAATACATATTACATCTTTAGCTTCTTGTGTATGATGTCTTAGTTTAAGTTCTGTTTATCTTGACATGCTAATAGGTGTTGATAGATTTTGTCTTCATGCTTTATTATGAGTTGGGATAATTCATTTATAAATGTTGTCGATATGTGATGTTTCAGATATTATATAGGGTGATCATCTATTTGACTCAAATGATGAGGTTTATCTTTAATTTTCTGTTGAATGTTTAAATGCAAAGTTCTTACAATAAGATTTATCTCACTGTAATTGCTTGTAAATCATAAGATCATTGCGACTATTTGTATTATACGTTCTGTTATTGAAACTCAGTTTCCAGCATATTGTTTCGCATTTATTCGGAACAATCTTAAGGTTCGTTGCAGGTTTACTTCTAAGACAAGGTGGATGGATATTCTCTATTATACAGACATTGGATGCATTAATAGGTTAGTTCTTTTCTTTTTGTCATTTGTTTCTCTTCGAAACTCTAATATATGGTCTGGCTTTGACAGACCACATACTCCTGTTTCATTGTATCTTTTTTAGTTTAAACTTAGATTAATAAAGAAAAAAAGAAAAAAGTAGTTTATATTCTTTCTTTATCTACTTTTGTTAAAGTAGCCATCTTCACATAGATTTTCGTGAGCTTAGATTAAAAATCTCAACTTGTATATCATGCACATAAATAAAATAGACAGACCTATTTTGTAAATATTATCTATGATAATCATATGTACATAAATATGTATATATTAAGTGGTTATTTAATAGTTATTCCTTTTATTTATATTATTTGTTTCTTCTAGGACTTTTAGATTGGCCAACGGAGCCATTAAACCCGTCAGAGCTAGTCATACCAAATGGCTTGGGTTATTTAGACAACCTCAGACCAGACTCATTCTTCCAATTGATGGACGATCATTTTCGCCCATCAACAAATGGCACTAGAAGGAGGGCCAGACTAACAAGCTGACCTTACAAGAGTCTTTGTTTCGAATTTAATTAATTTTCCATGCCTCCCCAAATCACTGTGTTGGAACATGTTTTCCACTTCTCATTACTTGATATTCCCAACAAGACAATCTCTCTCTTGTCCAAACTCACCTTTGATGGTGGGGGGAATGTATCTACAAAAGACCATATTAACAAGTTTTGGTGTAAATGCATCAAGCATGATATTTCTGATTTAAAGGTTTTGTGCAAATTGTTTTCTTTTACTTTCAGGGATCGGATTAAACATTGGTTTGAGTCTTTTCTAGCGTATCACATTTTTTATTGGTTTCAATTTGTAGAGGAATTTTTAGATGCTTTTGAAATCTATGATTACAATCAATTATGTGAAGAATTTCAGACTTTTCTAATCAATGGCGATTCATCTTCAAAAGGATTTTTGACAAGAATCCATCATGTTCTTTGTAAATTTAATCTTGATGACATGTCATTTGTATTAAATTTCCTCTATGATGCTTGCATCTAGTCATATTCGATTGCAAATGATGAAGCAGTTACAAATACTATCACTCAATTGCAAGAAGAATTGTGTTCAAGGGATGAGAGGGATCCATCCGAAAATGTTGAACACGTAAGGGAGGTAGAATCTATTGAAAATGTTCTTACTAACAATCAAATTGGTTTTTCCTCTGAATCATTGTATTTTCAGTCCTCGACCATCGTGGAAGAAGATTCGATGTTGGGTCAAGGTGAATGTCCTCGTTCTCATAACTTTTTCTCTAATCAATATTTAAATTCGGTTATTGAAGAAGACTTAGGTGATGAAAATGATCTTAAGCATTCTAACATTCCAATGAAACTGATTAGAGATGTAGATCTGCAATTGGAAGAAGAAAACTTAAACCCTCCTCTACAAATCGTACCTTATCAACATGAAAGATCATATGTTTTTCATGAAAGTTTTGAATTGTCTATCCTACAGGAGGCAAATTTAGATGATCATATTATGTTGAGTAATTTATCACCAAAACAGAGTGAAAGTCTTAAGGAAAATGAAGAGAAATGTCTTGAGAATATCATAGCTCAAGATATTCTTTTCATGTGCTCATTTATGATTCCTTTTACTCTTTATATCTCGATCTCTTCTTAGATTCTGGTGGACTTGATACTTTACCCACAATGTCTTACTCTTTTCCATCACAATCAAATCTTTTCGATATGCCAAAATTTGGTGAAATTAATTCCAAACATAACATTTATGAAGTTGGATTTGATGCTCTTTCACTTTCATCACTCGAATGGAAAAAGGATATGCTGCAAGATGATTTTACAGGATTTATTTTTGAAAAAGAAAATGCACTCATCCTTATGGAAATCGAATATTCTACATTGCATATTCATTCTTTGATTAGTTCGAATTTTAATCTTTATGATTTACATTTTGAAATGATCAATCTCATCAAAGGAAGCATTCAAACCAATAATCTAATTGATGTCATGAATCCTCTTGTGATGTGTTCCCCATTGATATATCAATTTCATCAAATTCATAGTTTGCATTGTAATTTTTATGATAGGATCTTAGATTGGCTTGAAGATTCGTATACGGAAAATCTTCATAATAAAGATAAAGTTGTGCTTGCTTTGTTTTTACCTAAATATCTAGGAAGTAAGCATAACATGATTCTCTTAGATCCTTCATGTGAATAAATTGATGAACACTTGGAGAATTGTCAGGAGGATGGGGCACTTTGGCCTTGGTTGATGGTTATGTCAGGTCCCCATAATATTGACAAGTTTTCCAAACTTACTTACACTCTTCCATGCCATTATGACCCATATCATGACCAGATTGCAGAATGGTTGGAGGATTCATACATCAAGAAGTTTCAAAATAATGGTAAGGCAATGCTTGTTTTGTTTTTAAAAGAATATATAGGATGTAAGCATGACATATTTATTTTTCATCTACAAATACTACATTCTTTTATTTTGATTTTCAATTTTCTATTTCGTGCAGGATTGAAGATGCTCTTGTGGTTGCATTGGAAATACGATTTTACTTAGCGTTTTGACCTATTTAGTAGTTAAAGTAGGTTTAGGAGTAGGTTTTCCTTTAGTTTTATTTATCAATATTTCTTTGTGTAATAATGCAGTTATGAACATAAGCAGGCACACCAAGAGAACCATAATATGAATGTTGTCAGGGAAGTCCACTTCAAATCTTTTTCTCTCTGCTTTTCATTGAATATTTATTTTCGAAAACATAGTATCATCATGAAAATTTTAAATGGAAAGTAAAGAGATAAGTAAATTTGAACTATCAATTCAACCCTGACCCAAGGTGCCATGAGTAGGACTGCACTCATATTAATAAGGATTTTTCTATTTTTAGTCTCTTTTATTTTTAATAATAATGCTTGGTCAAAGTAACATCTTATGCATCACTATCTTAAGAAAAGAACTTGCTCGCACATGATATTTTATATGATTTAGTTCTTCATTTTTTTACAGTGAGATGATAGTGGATACAAAAACTCAAGTTTATCTTTGGCCAAAATCATTTCCTGAAAAGTTTTCTTTTGCTGTTTTGATTTTGTGTACTTCTAATTTTGAATCCCATTAATAAAATTTGATTTGGTTTGTTGTGTGTTCTTTTTTTGTTTTCTTTGATTGCTTTGAATGAGTTCCTTTCTTATCTGTCTTTTTGAATCAACATATTTCTGATCAAAGAGTTATTGTCGAAGGAAGCATTTATTTTAAGACTTGTGTTTTTCAAGCAAATTGAAATAGTTCAAAGAGGTCCTGATATTAAGATATAGCTCACACAATTGATTTTTAAGTCAATTGTTACTTTCATGTTGTCCTCAAATTGTCTTTGCCAGAGTATTACACCAGAGATATGGTTTAAATCTTTGAGAATTACGATGATCTTTAAACTTTTTACGCCATCCATATTCTTAAGGAATCACTTTTATGTGCTTCCCCATTCTCTAGATGATTTCTTAAATGAAATCTAAAATCTCTAAACCATGATAAAACTTCCAGTTTTGAAAGAAAATAAATAACATGATCAACTATTCACCTGTATTGCAATTAACCTCTAGTATCACCCCTCTCTCTTTGTCATCAAGAAATCTATGATTGTATTATTATTTAAAAGTGGCATAAGAGGGTTGAAAGAACTTATGTTTGGGAAGTGTGTGTAAACCCGTTGGGGTACTGAACAGGCTCGCTGGCAGCAGGTAAATGCACACATGATACAAAGACAACTTCGTCAGGGTACTGAATAGGTCTGCTAGCAATGAAGCAATGTCGGGTTGAGAGGTAGTAGGTATATGTTTTTAAATTAACTTTTATGGAAGTATACATCATGTGGATACAACTATTGGATGGGATTAAAGCATTTGAGTGGGTTAAATGACATCCATGTCGAGGCTATGGATGCCTGCTGGCAGCAGTGGCTCTGTCAACGGTATTGAAGTTCTTTTATAAACATCATGACTCTTTGATTAAGGCATTATTTTAGGTCATAATCTTCTACAAAGAAAATTCTATTGTCTGGTTATAACATTGAGCTTATCCTAATACTATATGGTCTCAGAGTGAATTTATTTCAGGGAGCTTAAACCCTTTTATCAGTCTTATTCTTTTCTTCCTGAGATGAAATATTACCAGATCAAAGATAACTGCTTCACCCAGTAAGTTGCCATTTGTTGGGCCCCAACAGCTCCCCCTAAAGTTTTACAAAATTTAAAGGGCCCCCATTAGAATCTTGATAATTATGATGAGCTACAGAATCAACATTTTCAAATAGTTCCATACATTGGATTGCTTTGAGACAAACTTAAGACATTCACTATAGTATGAGACATGCATTACAAGAGTATATGCTAAAATTTAGAAATGAGCATAAACATCTCAATTTAAACAAAAACGTTATTTTTTATCAACTGTTTACTTTCGTTTAAATTATGATTATGTGTTCTTTCTTTTGCTCATTAGCAAGTTTGACTGTTTTGAATAATGGGTTCAATAATTCATCAAATAATGCCTTGGTTGGTTTCTCATTTTCATGAAATCATTTGGTGATATTAATTAATTAATTTTTTTTTTCATTTTGCATCTCATTTCAAAATAATAATAATAAAAGAATTATCTATCATTTGTTTGATTTTGTAAAAAACTAAAATTAATATTTTTTCTCCATTAACTTGAAGCTTCTAGATCATATTTGAAAGAAAATTATAAACAATGTTTGTTTATAAGTTATAGTTAGTTTAAATTCATTTTTTATTTTTCTAGATTTTGTTTTATTCACAATTTTTAGGTTATTAATTTTTAGGTTATTAATTTAAGTTTCTTTTTGTTTCACAGGTTTCTATTATCAAATATTTGATACGGATCTGATCATGACTTGATTTTATTATCCAAATAAATTCAATATGATTGATCCAAAAATAATTTTGGATTGCTACAAATAATTTTATGAGCAACAACAGATAAAATTTGCAAAGGCGTCAAGATCAAACAGACGATTTTGTAGAACTGATTGCAGCCAAACCGTGAGGAATTTGAAGAAACGGTTGAAAATACAAAACCAAAATGGACCCATTTACCTTTTGCATAGATATTTTCCCAAACACATGCACGATTTGAGAGATATTGATGTCTTTTTACAAGGAAAATTTCAGGTGGCGAAAATTAATAGTGACGCCCAATCTGTTCATTCATTGTATAAATATATGAGAAAGTTCAGAGCCGGGGATCCAAGAATTGGAGAGGAGGATTTTTATCCTTTCTCTTTTGTATATTATTTATTTTGTAAACTTTTGTTCTTTTCAAATGGAGTAACGGATGGTTGGAATCTTTGGGAGAATGGACGAGTATTTTCAAAGAAGAATATGGAATTTCAGGTTGCTTAATAGCTTTTGTGCTATGAGTAAAATGGTTTTATTTTCATTATAATATTCTCATATTATTTGAATAATTGATTATGCATTGATTTAAATAAGCTTTAGTCTATTTTATCAATACATCGTTAATTGTTATCATTTATGTATTAATTTGTTTTTCAATCTTTAAGAGTCTATTATCTTAAAAATTCTTCCAAGACTACAGTAAGGGCATATGATTTTGAGAAAGAATATGGGAAAGCAATTCATCTTTGGCTTTAGACCTATGTGATGCTTATTCCATTTTATTCTTTCATTACTATTGTATTATGAGAATGTTATTATGGTTGATTTTAGCTTTAGCTTGTCATCATATGGTGTTTTCATACTATTAAATGTTATATGTTGTCCATAATTTCTTATTCCATTTTTAATGTGTGATCAATCGATCATTTGATTATTGTGGAATTTATTTCTAATGTTAAATGATGGATAATATCAATACTCAGAATTGAGTTTTCTTTCGTTCTTAAATATTGATTATCTTAAGATCACATGATTTTTAATTAGTTATCTTCCTGTTGTTATTAATTTACTCCAATATCAAATACTTCTTTGAATGTATTCTGGAAGTGCTAGTATTGTTTTGTTATAGGTTTTCCTTAACAACAGTACATGCAAGATCTCATACAACAAAGAAATATAATACCAGTTTCGTTGATCAACTACATGTTATTATGTGTGTTATTTAGTTAAGTTGTTTATGAATGAAATGATGATTACATTAATTATCTTTGACTGTTTTTGTGTCATTGTTTCAATCGTATTCATTTAGTATTTATTCGTTTAATATTTAAAAAAAATTGTTCATATTTGATTCTTATACTTTATCAAACAATCATTTTCGCAAGATTTCATGCAAACCTTGTAAACTGTATATAAATTGTTCATAATCATTTGTATATTCACGTTCTTAGATAAATATTTGTAATTATTGTGTCGATTGTTAGAATCTTTTCTTTAGTTAGTTTATTTTATTTTTCTATCTTTAGGACCCTAGTTGGCTAATGAAGCCATTAAACCCATCAGAATAGGTTACACCAAACGGCTTGGGTTATTTAGACAACCTCGGACCGGATCTATTCTTCCAGTTGATGGACAGTGATTTTCACCCGTCAACACGACCTTGGAACTATGAAACTCTTGATTGGTCTCCCCTTAACCAATAATATGGGAACGACTCAGCCTGCACACTCCTTGCATAGATCTATTCTTTCTCTGCACTACTACTATCGAATATTCAACGTTATCTCTCTTGAGTTTATCTGAGCTAAACTTCTGTCAACACAATCCTTGTGGAAAATGTGCTGAGTTTAAATGAGCTCTCAAAAGAGAAACAATTGAAACTTATTCTAACCCCATAGACTTATGTATTTAACCATAAAATGCATTCACAACCACAAGAACAAGTATAAATAGAGAATTTAAACGAACATAAATCCTACCATTCATTGAGATAAACACAATAACAACAACACCAAAGATTTGGATTAAAACTTCTATGTTCTATTCATTCAAGTGATGATATGCATAGATACAGGAAGTCCTCCACTAATCCTTCAACAACTTATACAATGCTCTCTATCTCTCAACAACAAAAAATCTCTCTCCCTCTCTAAAAAATGACAACTATCACAAATAAGCAACAACAACTTTAAAAAAAAATGAGCAACAACAACCTTCTTTGGGCATAAGATAAAAATAAAAATACACAAGGGGTGATTCATCGAGATTTCCCCCCCCCAAGAACCTAATTCTATCCTATCAGGATTTATGAATCCACGTACTAAGGAATAAGAAGTTAATAACATTTAGAAATAAGATAAGGGCTGATGCACAACCTCTGTACAATGCATCCTTTACATTAAAGTGATATTGATTTAAGAGGATCTTTAGGGATGGCCTCAACCTCAAATCATAAATTACATTTACTTTCATAAAATTTCAAATTCAAAAATGTGCGCTCCCCTTTGTATAATCCAAATCCGCTCCATATATGTGTTGGTTGATGTGCTTCTCTCCAGCATGTCCTCCTATTTTAATGATGATGTAGATGCTCCTGCATCACTTTTCCTCAAACAATTTAAATGTGCTTTTGGTGGCTCGAAAGTCGAGTACTTGGGTCATATTGTTGGAAATGCATGTGTTAGGGTGGATCCTAAAAACATTGAAGTTATGCAGGATTGGCCTCGCCAAAATACTCTGAAAATCTTGCATTGATTTGTAGGTTTAACAGGATATTATCACAATTTTGTTAATAATTATAAAAATATTGCGACACCTCTCCCTGCTCTCCTTAAAAACAATTCTTCTAGTTTGAATCACGTAACTGATCATGCCTTTCAAACCTTAAAGGTGGCCATGTGCACCACTCCAGTCATGGCCCTTCCTGATTTCACAAATACCTTTGTCCTAGAATGTGATTCTTCTGGGAGATGAATTAGATCAATCCTTATGTAAGATGGACAACCTTTGGACTATACCAAAAAACAATTGTGAGAGCGACATTTGGGCCAATCAACCTATGAAAAATAAATGTTGGATATTCTACATGTAGGGGATCTTTGGCTCCCTTATCTATTGGGGAAACGCTTCCAAATTAAGACAGATCATCAAAGCCTCAAGTATTTTATGGAACAACGCCCTTCCTCCCTGGAGGAACAAAAATGGGTGACTAAGCTCTTTGGATATGATCATGAGATTATTTACGAGAAATACAAAGATAATGTGGTTGTTGATGCACTTTCAAGAAAATATGAAGATGAAGGGTCCCTTTTTTCACTCTCCTTCATTGTACCAGATTGGCTCCAAGTTGTTCACCAAGAATGGATACAAGATACAAACATTTTGCATATGATCCAACAATTGCAGGCCAATTCTCCAGTTTCCCCAAGGTACTCTTGGAACAATTATGAGCTTAGATATAAAGGACGTTTGTATTTAAGTAAATAGTCACAACTTAAATCCACAATACTTTCTAAGCTTAATGCTACACCCACAACTGGGCACTCAGGGTTTACCAAAACCTATAATCTAGTCAAACATTCTTTTTCTGGGATGGTATGAAACATGACATTCTTAACTTTGTGGTGGAATGTGATGTTTGTCAACACAACAAGGGAGAAATAGTAAAAGATACTGGAACACTACAACCACTTCCGATTCCACCTTCTATTTGGATGGATATCTCTATGGATTTTATTTTGGGCTTACCTAAATTGGGAAATAAATTAGTCATCATGGTGGTCATTGATCATCTTTCTAAGTATGCTCATTTATGTTCTCTTCAACATCAATTTACCACCTCCATTGTGGCTCAACTTTTCATGGATCGGGTCTTCAAGCTTCATGGCATGCCTCATTCTATTGTTTTTTATCGAAACCCCACTTTCACCAACAATCTTTGGCAAGAATTGTCTAGGCTACAAGTCACCCAATTGCATCTCAGCATAGCTTATCATCCCCAGACTGATGGTCAAACTTAAGTTGTCAACAAGTGTTTGGAAAAATATTTGAGGTGTTTTTCAAGTGTTTTGTCTCAATGGTTACCACTAGATGAATGGTGGTACAACACTTCTTACCATACATCTACCTGCATGATTCCTTTTGAAGCAGTAAATGGACAAAAGCCACCTTGAGTTCTCTGATACCTTCTAGGTGTCTCGAAGGTCCGTGTGGTTGACCAAACGCTTAAAGTTAGAGAGGATGTTCTTCGTACCGTCAAAGAGAATTTGGTCATGGCCCAAAATCACATGAAGCAACAGGAAGATCAAGGTCACTCTGAACATCAATTTGTTGAAGGAGACCAGTTGTTTCTTCAACTGCAACCTTATAACAAAACTTCCCTCAAGGCTGACCATTTTCAGAAAATGGTACCCAAATTTTATGGTCCTTATACCGTTCTCAAGCATGTGGGACAAGTGGCCTATCAATTATCTTTTCCCAGTCATTCTAAGATCCATCATGTTTTTCATGTCTCCTGCTTAAAGAAGGTGATTGGAAATAAGTGTTAAAATCAATCCAGCCTTCCCAAGTTGGAAGAAGAAGGTTCCATCTGGTTGCAGCCACAAGTAGTTTTGGACCAATGTGAGCATCATATGCGTCAACTCACAATCAAGAAAGTGTTAGTACAGTGGAAAAATACAGATCCAACATATGCCACTTGGGAACCAACTACCATTCTGCAACAATTTCCTCATCTCAAGCCTTGATGACAAGGTTGCTTTTAAGGGGGAGGACATGTTAGGGACCTAACCTACCTAACCCCTCACGTAGGTAGAATAATATATTTCCATGTAATAAAGGCCAATATTAATAAGGCCCATCAATAAGGAATAATAAGTCAAATGTAAGAATACCTAATAGAATCTTTCACTTCTAGAAGGATCTTCCTCTAGATTGTTTTTTTGGATAGAAAGATTTAGAATAAATAGGAGTAGAGGGTATGAGAATTATTGTCTTGGATATTATTGTAATAGAGCTTTGTTCTCCTGGAGGTTTCCCCTTAGAAGAGGCAAGTGAACATTTCTATCATTAATCAAGATGCTCTTTCTGGCATTATTCTGATATTTTTCTAGTATTGTTTTGGTTATATCAATGTTGTTCTTCCATTTCTAGCTAAAATATTTATGTTCTACATACTATTTATATCTAGAATACTACATATTTATTATGCATTGGTATGCAGTGGTATTGGTATGCAATGATATGGAATGGTATTGGCAGTGGTATTTATTATGCATTGGTATGCAATGATATGGAATGGTATTGGCAATGGTATTTATTATGCATTGGTATGCAATGGTATTGTCAACGGTATTTATTATGCATTGGCATGCAATGTTATAGGCATATATGCAATGGTATTGGCAATGGTATTTATTATGCATTCGTATGAAATGGTATACAATGGTTTTGGCAATGGTATTTATTATGCATTGGTATGAAATGGTATTGACAATAGTATCTATTATGCATTGTTGTGAAATGGTATTGGCAGTGGTATGAAATGGTATTGGTATTGATAATTATGCATATTGGTATTGGTATTGGAAATGCATATTGGTATTGGTATTGGTATTGGTATTTGTATTGGCAATGCAATGGTACTGGTATTGGTATTGGTATTGGTATTAGTATTTGCAATGCAATGGTATTGGTATTGGAAATGGTATGCAATGGTATTGGTATTGGTATTGGTATGTGGTGCAAAGTCGCTACCCTCACGGTCCGACCCGCTCCTTGGTGTAAAGTCGCTACCCTCATGGTCCGACCCGCTCCTTGGTGCAAAGTCGCTACCCTCACGGTCCGACCTGCTCCCACCAAGACCTTCTCTCACACAAGCCCGAAGAGTTAAAGAACTCTTTCAACTCCTCTCGGGATTTCTCTCTACCCACAGCTCTCCTTTGGCGATCTCCTCTTCACCTCTCGGGAGATCGGGTTTCGCGGTATCGTGAAACTCGCAACCACAGTTCTCATGCAATTCAAAACCCCGAACCCCGATGGGTCAAAGGTCAATGTTCACATGCCTGTCAGGGATTCCCTTACGGGATATCGCTACTCGCGATATCAACGCTCTGAACTTCTAAACCCCAAGTACCGATGTACCGATTCCCCGATACAACGCCACCTGTATTCCACTAGCTTCCGGGGTCCCACGTTGCCACATCACCTTCAAGATTTCGCAGATCGCGGATCCGTCCTACAATATTTCTCGTTGGTCGAGAACCTCGATTCTCCGAACCCCGATATGATGGGATATTGTGCCACCTGTCCCTGCTCTTATCGACGGCTCCAGTTGATTCGGGAAATCGGCAATCGCGATTTCAACGAGTATAAAACTCTCACCACCGTGAACCCTGATATGTCGAATCCCGATGGCCCGTTCCCTCCTTGCGCCTAAGGGTTAACTTCCGAGCCACTTCACTGAGATCAGACGGTCAGCAGGATATCGCGATTCTCCTCCGCGAATCCTGTCCGTCGATTCTCTTCCTTGGAGATTTCTTCCACTCCACAGCTTCGTTCTGTTCAAACCTTTCCTGGATCTGTTCCCGCAACATTCACAAAGGAACTAACTCTCCTGAACTTTGTCAACTCTGCTTCCCTCAGAGATTTTGCACACTCACTTGTGCTTGACCTCAACAACTCTTGGAATGTTGAGTCTTCCAGACTCTGTGCACTTCCTACTACAGTAGTCTATACCCGTGCCTGCTCAGGTTTTCTACTGAGACTCCGGCTTCAACCTGCACTTCTCCTGCACGGCCCTAAATACCCAATTTACTTCTGGGTGAACGAGAATGAGAGTTTAACTGTTGAGCCTCATCAACGCACTCTATGCGGATGAATTCGACTGCACTCTATGCAGGAATCTCCCGGCTCAAACAGAGAAACAATTGAAACTCATTCTCTTCTTTCTCAGGCTTCAACTAAACTATGAAACCACATACACAGCATATTCAAAAGCAAATGCATAACAGAAAGCACACAGCCATGAGCATAATATCAACACAGAGAAAACAACACAAACCATGAAGTCTGAATCGAAGGCTCTTTCTTCTATTAATCCAGTCTGTACATGGGTGTTCTTCACTAGTTCTCTGTGCTGCTCTTCTCTTCTATTTTATTTAATGAATAATAATACAATGATACAAAGGAGGGTGCCTATATTTCGTTTTCCCTCTCGAGATATAAAGCTATCAAATCTACAATAAATTCCTATGTAACAGCATTAAATCTAATAAATCCCTTCCTATCTACAATACAATACAAGTGCCCTTCATTACATTAACTCATTAATGCTTGGCACAACAAATATCAAGGTAGAATTCAAAAAGGAGTTTGCTGGCTTGTCCAGCTGTCTTTGCTCCACGTGCTGGCTCGCTTGATGAGTGAGTGATGCTCCTGCATCATACTCCTCGGCTCGAAAGATTTCATGGACTCCTGTCCATGAGCTCCTGCATGATGTGTCCATGCCTCTGTATGACGGATTCTATCTCCCAGTTGGCATCCTCCACTGGGTGATTCTTCCACTTCACCAGGTACTCAAAATACTGCTTTTGCCTGGTCTTCTTGCCCAATCGCTTGTCCAGTATGCACTCCATCTGCGGATTTTCTGCTGCTGGCAACTGCTTCTGCCACTAGATCACTGGTTCCTCAGTCCCAGTTTCTGCTCCTCCATCCCTGTATGGGTATAAATCCGAAATATTGAAAATCGAAGATATCCCAATGCCATCCGACAACTCAAGCTCATATGCGTTTTCTCCAAATTTCCTCAGAATTTTGCATGGCCCAATCTTTTTCATCTTGAGCTTGTTATACGATCCCCTTGGGAACCTTTCCTTCCTCAAGTGCGCCAGAACCATGTCCCCAACTTCAAACTGAAGTTGTCTCTTCCGCTGATCGGCTCTGCGCTTATACTCTTGGTTTGATTTCATCAGTCGCTGCTTCACCTGCGTGTGAAGTTCTTGCATCGCTTCAACGAACTCTTCTGCGCTCGCACTGCTAGTTTCAGCCTGTCCTGACTCCCTGAGCTCAGAGACTCCCCTTGGCTGTGTCCCATACAAAATCTGGAACGGGCTTTTGCCTGTACTTCGATTCAATGAATCGTTGTACGCGAACTCTGCCTGTGGCAATATCTGGTCCCAACTACTGTGGTGCTCTGTCACCAAGCTCCTCAATAAATCCCCCAGACTTCTATTGACCACTTTGGTCTACCCATCTGTCTGTGGATGGTAAGTTGAGCTAAAAGCCAAACTAGTTCCCAGCTTCTTCCATAGCGTCCTCCAAAAATGACCTATGAATTTCGTATCCCGATCCGAGACTATGCTTCTCGGCAACCCATGCAATCTAACAACCTCTCTGAAGAACAAGTTTGCGATGTGTGTCGCATCACTGGTCTTGTGACACGGGATAAAATGTGCCATCTTCGAAAACCTGTCTACCACCACAAAGATGGAATCAACTCCTCTTTGTGTCCTCGGCAAACCCAACACAAATTCCATGTTGATCGCTTCCCATGGCCTCTCAGGTATGGGTAATGGCTGATAAAACCCAGCGTTCTGCTTTCGTCCCTTTGAATGTTGACATACCCGACACCTGTCAACAAACCTCTTGACATCAGTGTGCATCCCCGGCCAATAATATGATTTGCTCAGCTTGGCGAATGTTTTGTCATGTCCAAAATGACCTGCTAATCCACCACTATGTTTTTCCCTCACTAAATTCTCCCTCATAGAGCAATTCAAAATACATAGTTGATTGCCCCTAAACAGCAATCCCTCCTGGATCATATATTCCAGCCACAGACTCTGATCCCTGAGAACTGGATTCTCAGCTGCTTCGTAAACTTCTTTGAAATCTGCATCTCCAACATACATATCTTTAAGATTTTCAAAACCTAAGGTTTTGACTCTGAATTCCTGCAACAGCAAACATTTCCTGCTCAAAGCATCAGCCACTTTGTTAGCAGTTCCTGAAATGTGCTTTATAACAAACGTAAAATTTTGCATGTACTCTACCCATTTTGCATGCTTTTGGTTCAACTTATCCTGTTGACTCACGAACTGCAATGCATGATTATCACTGTACAACACAAACTCTTTGGGTATCAAGTAATGCCTCCACTTCTTTAATGCCTGTATGATGGCATAGAACTCTTTATCGTATGTGGAGTACTTCAATTTTGCATCATCCAACTTCTCGCTGTAATATGCAACAGGTCTGTCATCCTGACTTAAGACCCCTCCTACAACATATCCGATGGCGTCACACTTCACTTGGAAGGTTTTCTGAAAATCAGGCAACACCAGAATTGGCTGCTCTGTAATCTTTCGCTTCAACAGATTGAAGCTCCTTTCAGCCTCTGCTGTCCAATGAAAAACTTTATGTCATTTTTTCACGGTGTCCATCATTGCTGCGCTAATCCCACTAAAATTCCGAATGAATTTTCTGTAGAAACTAGCCAATCCATGGAAGCTCCTCACCTCGAATACATTTCTCGGTGACGGCCAATTTCTGATCACTTCCACCTTCTCAGGATCCATTTTCAATTCATTCGCTGAAATAACAAAACCCAAATAAATGAGTTATGTCTGCAAAAACGAGCATTTCTTCAAATTGATCAGCAGCTTCTCCTACTGTAGACTTCTCATCACAATGGCTAAATGCCTCAAATGCTCAGCCTTGGTTTTACTAAAAATCAATATGTCATCCAGATATACGACAACAAATTTTCCGATGAATTCCCGCAGGACTTCATTCATCAACCTCATGAATGTGCTCGACGCGTTTGTCAATCCAAATGACATGACCAACCATTCATACAAACCCTCGTTTGTATTGAACGCTGTCTTCCACTCATCGCCCTCCCTCATGTGAATCTGATGATATTCGCTCTTGAGGTCAATCTTCAAAAAATAATTTTCCCCACTCAGGCAATCCATCAGATCGTCCATTCTCGGCAGAGGAAATCTGTATCTGATGGTGATTTTGTTTATCGCCCTGGAGTCTGTACACATCCTCCAGCCTCCATCCTTCTTCGGACTCAATACTGTTGGAACATCACATGGACTGAGACTCTCCCTGACCAATCCTTTGTCCAGCAGAACCTGTACCTGCCTTTTGACCTCCTCATTCTCCTAAGGTGTCAATCTATACGCAGCCTTATTCGGTAAGCTTGCTCCGGGTATGAGGTCGATGTGATGACTCACACTCCGCATCGGTGGAAACGAACGAGGTAGTTCGTCCACGATGATATCAACGAACTCTCCCAGCAGTTCCTGAATCTCCTCTGGCAAGTCATCCACTCTTGTGCTTGTCAGGACAATTCTTGGCTTCCTGACAACAAAGAATTGTGGATCTTCGTCCTTCTCCATCTCTGTGAGAAGTTCTTTCCCACTCATGAGAAGTATTGTACTGCTTACTTTCGGCTTTACTTCTACATCCTTTTTCGGAAGCAATTTATGCGTCATCCCATCCTTTTCCAATGTATATGTGTTCATCTTCCCATCATGAATCACATTTCTGTCATACTACCATGGTCTACCCAATAATACATGACAGACATCCATGGGAATGACATCACACAGAATTTTATCTCTATATTCACCCATTTTAAATTCAACCAAGCATTGTTTCGTAACACTTACCTGGTGTCCTTTCTGCAGCCATGACACTTTGTATGGACTTGGGTGATTAGTCGTCTCCAGCTCCAGTTTTTCCACCATCTCGGTCGAAACGAGATTATCAGTGCTTCCGCTATCCACGATGACCTTGCATTTCCAGCCCTTGGTCTTGCAAGTCGTTCTGAACAGTCTGGTTCTTTGAGCTATGTCCTCCACCTCTTTCTCAGGTGTCAAGAGAACTTTATGTACCGTCAGTGACTTCCCACTTACGGTGTCTTCATCCTCAACATCACGTCTCTGCGCCTCAGTGATGTGAGCTTCTCCTCTGTCCACCTTCCTGTCTGGACAATCCATGACTTTATGTCCTTCTTTTCCACATGTAAAACATGTGATGATTCCTCCACGACCTCTTCCTCTACCTCGGGTACGAGGAATAGCGTTGGCGTCAGCATATCCACCACCCTGCTCTGTATGTTGCCTCCTCGGCTCAGCATATTGTTGCCTTAGTTGTGAGGTTCCACCTCTCTCAACCTTACCCTGAGATCTCTGGCACTCCTCCTTGGGATTCTGAGTTCTATCTTGGGCAATTGCCTTGCCTCTGGGCTGACTCCTGCCTCGCCCTCGCTGTCCCTGCTTGCGGCTCAGCTTCTCTTCGGCTTTCAGAGCCATCTGGTATGCATCCTCAACTGCTCGGATGGTAACCATGCTCAATTCATCCTAAATGTCATACCTCAGACCATTCAGGTATCTTGCCACCTTTTCATCATCGCTCTCCTGATGACCTGCTCGAATGTTGAGTCTGTAGAACTCCTCGGTGTACTCCTTCACCGTCATCAACTTCTGTCTCAGGTTCTGCATCCGCCTGAACAGTGTGATCTGGTAATATCTCGGGATGAATTTCTCTTTCATCTTAGCGATCATTCGATCCCAGCTCTTAATTTTCTATTTTCCTTTGCAGCATCTATCAGCCTGCAACTCATCCCACCATAAGGTTGCATGTCCCTTCAACTTGGTTACCGCATGCCTTATCTTCTTGTCCTCTTCGATATCTTCATAATCGAAGTAGGTATCGAGCGCTCGGATCCAATCCAGCAACTCTTCTGCATTTAGAATCCCCTCATAGACGGGAATGTCCATCTTTGTCTTTGAGCTCATTCTAGAAATGGCTCTGATCAACCGCTCGGTTGAAGCATCTTCTGCTACGACTTCTTCTGCATGTCCAACTTCTTCTTCGACCTCGGAGTCACTAAGATCTCCAGCACCTGCTCCGCGTCATTGAGTTGTTTCCATCTCTTTGAGTCTCACCCTGAGATCTCGTATCTGCCGCTCCATCTCTGGATTCCCTGCAGGCCTACCCCTTCTTCGGGCATCCCTGTCTTCTCGATCAGGTGACTGCCTTTCTCTTCTGGGCGGCATGGTGTACTTTTGTCTCTGCTACAGAAAACAGAGATGTAATGGCTCTGATACCACTTGGTGCAAAGTCGCTACCCTCACGGTCCGACCCGCTCCTTGGTGCAAAGTCGCTACCCTCACGGTCCGACCCGCTCCTTGGTGCAAAGTCGCTACCCTCACGGTCTGACCCGCTCCCACCAGGACCTTCTCTCACACAGGCCCGAAGAGTTAAAGAACTCTTCCAACTCCTCTCGGGAGTTCTCTCTACCCACAGCTCTCCTTCGGTGATCTCCTCTTCACCTCTCGGGAGATCGGGTTTCGTAGTATCGCGAAACTCGCAACCACAGTTCTCATGCAATTCAAAACCCCGAACCTCGATGGGTCAAAGGTCAACGTTCACACGCCTGTCGAGGATTCCCTTTCGGGATATCGCTACTCGCGATATCAACGCTCTGAACTTCTAAACCCCGAGTACCGATGTATCGATTCCCCGATACAGTGCCACCTATATTCCACTAGATTTCGGGGTCCCACGTTGCCACGTCACCTTCAGGATTTCGCAGATCGCGGATCCATCCTACAAGAGTTCTCGTTGGTCGAGAACCTCGATTCTCCGAACCCTGATATGATGGGATCTTGTGCCACCTGTCCCTGCTCTTATCGACGACTCCAGTTGATTCGGGAAATCGGCAATCACGATTTCAACGAGTATAAAACTCTCACCACCGTGAACCCCGATATGCCAAATCCCGATGGCTCGTTCCCTCCTTGCACCTAAGGGTTAACTTCCGAGCCACTTCACTGAGATCAGACGGTCAGCGGGATCTCGCGATTCTCCTCCGCGAATCCTGTCCGTCGATTCTCTTCCTTGGAGATTTCTTCCACTCCACAGCTTCGTTCTGTTCAAACCTTTCCTGGATCTGTTCCCGCAGCATTCACAAAGGAACTAAACTCTCCTAAACTTTGTCAACTCTGCTTCCCTCAGAGATTTTGCGCACTCACTTGTGCTTGACCTCAACAACTCTTGGAATGTTGAGTCTTCCAGACTCTGTGCACTTCCTACTACAGTAGTCTATACCCGCGCCTGCTCAGGTTTGCTACTGAGACTTCGGCTTCAACCTGCACTTCTCCTACATGGCCCTAAATACCCAATTTACTTCTGGGTGAACGAGAATGAGAGTTTAACTGTTGAGCCTCATCAACGCACTCTATGCGGATGAATTCGACTGCACTCTATGCAGGAATCTCCCGGCTCAAACAGAGAAACAATTGAAACTCATTCTCTTCTTTCTCAGGCTTCAACTAAACTATGAAACCACATACACGACATATTCAAAAGCAAATGCATAACAGAAAGCACACAGCCATGAGCATAATATCAACACAGAGAAAACAACACAAACCATGAAGTCTGAATCAAAGGCCCTTTCTTCTATTAATCCAGTCTGTACATGGGTGTTCTTCACCAGTTCTTTGCGTTGCTCTTCTCTTCTATTTGCTTTAATGAATAATAATACAATGATACAAAGGAGGGTGCCTATATTCCGTTTGCCCTCTCGAGATCTAAAGCTATCAAATCTACAATAAATTCCTATCTAACATCATTAAATCTAATAAATGCCTTCCTATCTACAATACAATACAAGTGCGCTTCATTACATTAACTCATTAATTCTTGGCGCAACAAATATCAAGGTAGAATTCAAAAAGGAGTTTGCTGGCTTGTCCAACTATCTTTGCTCCACGCGCTGGCTCGCTTGATGAGTGAGCGATGCTCCTGCATCAGTATGCAATGGTATTGGAAATGGTATTCAGTATGCATTGGTATGCAATGGTATTGAAAATGATATTTATTATGCATTGGTATTCAATGATATTGGTATGCAATGGTATTGGCAATGGTATGCATTGGTATTGACAATAATATGCATTGGTATTTATTATGCATTGGTATGCAATGGTATTGGAAATAGTATTGGCATTGGTATGCAATGGTATTGGCAATGTGATGGTATTGACACTGGCAATGCAATGGTATTGGCATTGGCATTGGAAATGCAATGCAATGGTATTGGTATTAGCAATGCAATGGTATTGGTATTAGCAATGCAATGGTATTGGTATTGGTATTGGTATTGGTATTGGAAATGGTACTGACAATGGTTTCAACAATGGTATTTGTATTGGTATTGGCAATGCATAAGATTATTGGAAATGGATACTGGTATTGGTATTGATATTGGTAATGCATATTGTTATTGGTATTGGTATTGGAAATGCATATTTCTATTGGTATTGGTATTGGAAATGCAATGGTATTGGTATTGGTATTATCAATGCAATGGTATCGGTATTGGTATTGGAAATGGTATTGGTATTGGTATTAGAAATGGTATTGGTATTGGTATTGGAAATGAAATGGTATTGGTATTGGTATGCATTGTTTTTGGCAATGGTATGAAATGGTATGCAATGGTATTGGTTTATAATCGTATGCAATGGTATTTATTATGCATTGGTATGAAATGGTATTGGCATTCATATGCATTGGTATTCGCATTGGTATTGGTATTGGTATTGGCAATGCATATTGGTATTGGTATTGGTATTGGAAATGCAATGGTATTGGTATTGGTATTGGAAATGTTATTGGTATTGGTATTGGTATTGGAAATGCAATGGTATTGGTATTGGTATTGGAAATGTTATTGGTATTGGTATTCGTATTGGAAATGGTATTGTCAATGGTATTGGTATTAGTATTGGCAATGCAATGGTATTGGTATGAAATGGTATTGGAAATGGTATGCATTGGTATTGGTATGCAATGGTATGCAATGGTATTTATTATGCATTAATATGCAATGGTATTGGAAATGGTATTGGCATTGGCATAAAATGGTATCGGCATTGGTATGTAATGGTATTGACATTGGTATGCAATGGTATTGGTATTGGAAATGCAATGAAATGGTATTAGTATTGGAAATGCAATGGTATTGGTATTGGTATTGGATGCAAAGGAGAAAAACCACAATCTGATGGTGTTCAAGTAGAAATTAGTACGTAAACTCATTATCATTGTGGTTGTTTTTATTGCAATCATTAATTTACTCTGTAATTTATTTGTCAAATTAACAAAATGGTCTTTGGAGTTTGAAATAAACATGTTGACATGTAATAGGTGTAGACGAAAGTGCTATACTCGACAACTTCATTATGTACCACATGGAATTTATTAACAAATGGATTGATTTGTATGATAAAAAGAGAAAATAAGTGTTATAAGAAAGGAGACAATTTAAGAGATAAAACCCAAGGAATACCCCATTTCTTACTGATATGCAAGGGGAATGGGGAAAATATTGCACACTAGAATGGGTTATTGAACAAATTCAAAATGAAATAGAAGATTCAGGTCTAGATTCAAACATAACAGAAGATGAAATCAACATGTCTGTGGATGACATTACAGATGACATTGGTGATGGGAATGTTGGAATACGTTCCATGAAATGTCAAGAGAGTTATGAAAAACATTCTGTAGATGTGAATGGCGAATGATGACAATGAGATTGCATGATGAACATTGATTCAAACATGGATGATCTCAAACATTATGTGGGCATTTCAACACATATAGGAATAGTTTGAAGAAATTTCAACATTGGCCCCATTCACTACTCACCATGTGACATCGGTGGATGACATTGGTGATGGACATTTTGGAATATGTTCCATGAAATTTCAAGAGAGTTCCTACAAATCCCTAAATCCCCTAACCCCTAATCCATTTACCCTTGAATCCTGAAGCCCTAATCCCTAAACCCTTAAGCCCTCAACCTTAGTTAATCACTAATACATTAACACAAGAGCCATAAATCCTCTAAAAACTAAGCCATCGACCCTTAAATAATTAAACCCTAATCCCAATACCTTAATACATAAACCCCTATTCCCTAAGCACTTAAAAATTAATCCCCTATCCCATAATCCCTAAGCCATTAACCATTAAGATACCTAACATGTAAACGCCAAGTCCCTTAGCTATTGACCATTAATCCCTTAAACCCTAACCCCTAATCCCTTAACCCTTAATCCCTATACCCCAAATCCATAAATCCCATAATCCTCAAAGCCCCTATCCACTCAACCCCCAACACCTTAAATAATGAAATATCTAGGAACAATCGACGCTATTAGTGCCTATTAGTGCCTACATGTTTTGGTTGGTGCAAAAAATGCTCGAAATAACATCATCCCAATAAATAGCACCGAAGTTTTCAAAAAATTGGAGAAAATAGCACTAAAACAATCTTTGGAAGCAAAAAAGGGAGAAAATCACAGGGATTTATTGTAGTGCCCCTATTTTGAGCCAGTGGAATAGGTGGGTGGCCACCAATTTATACCTGGATCATTCTTCCCCCGTTAGGAAGCAATGGTCCCCATTACGTCATGTTCTTGTGGAATATGGGGAAGCTTTTGCTGAATCTGAACCTTGGTTAACTCCTTGCCTTGCTGAATAAGTTGTCCTTCCTAGCTTGTTGAAGGTTGTTATGAACCTATTTCTAGAGGGGTTGGATCCATTCAGCTGATCTAGATACATGATATTCCTGAGTGTGGGAGGAATATTTCTGTGAATATGTGATATGAGGAGTATGAAGGGATATGTTGTAACTTTGTTAGATTGGGTAGAGTGGATGAAACCCCATAGGTGATGCAACAATATTTTTGTTCTCTTCTACAATATGCTTCTACTAGATAGAAAGGTCTTGGGCCGAGGTTGTAGTGGATGTAGTGTCCTTATGTTCACCTTATGACCACATCATGAAGAGGCTAAAATTTGTGGTATGAGAGATTACTTTGCTACACTTTTTTCAGGACATTAGTTGGGACTACCTCTGGTATCATGTAGAGTTGACCCCCCATAGTGATAATGAAACTACAAGGTCAAGACTCATAAAAATCATGACACTTCCACATATATCTCTTTCCTAACAAAACATCACATACTTCCAGTGGGGAAACATCACACAATACCTCATCCTTGAAGGGCTTGATGTTATAGGACATGCGACACTGCTTGCTGACATGGATATATTGACCCTAGCGAAGCCACTCGATGTTGTATGGCTTCGGGTGTGGTGTTTTTGGAAATTCCAACTAATTTATGACCTCTGTTGATATTAGTTTCTTTGGGATTCCTCTATCAACAATAAAATGTAGTGGTGTCCCCTTCACCCACATCTATGAATGGAAGAGGTTCTCCACCTCCTCAAGATCCTCTAGTTCTTCTGGTTGGATTGTTGCATTTGCGACAATAGCAGTGGGTTCTGCATCAATGATATGCCTCCTTTTATTATTTTTTGAATCAGAGTCCATGTCGGGGCTCAACTTTGTTTATTTGAGCTCGAACATCGATAACTTTTTTGAGTGACATTCATCGGTATTGTGCGAAGGGGTTTTTTGGAAATCACACCACTTCCCAGTGTCCTTTTTTGTCTTCCTGTTACCCTTCTTTTCCTAGAGCTTGGAGTGGTGGTCTTGAGGTTTTTTTTTGTGTGAATTAAGGTTTCCTTTACCATAATTTTGTTGTTGTGGATTTGTAGATCCGAACTCCCGCTTGTTCCTTTGTTCAATTATTTTCTCAATTTTGAAAGCATATCAATAAGCAGATCCCAGTGATGAGATGTCCAAAAACTCCATTTCGTTTTGGATGTACCTGTGTAGAGCCCTGCAGTATTTTAGAATGAGATGTCGCTTAGAGTCTTTGATACCCATCTTGTTTCACAAGTTATGGAAGGTATTTGTGAAATATGGCATTGTTTTTCGCCTGTCTTGATGCAGTGTGCTCCATCTCATGTATTGTTCATCATAGTTTCCAAAATGGTAATATTTCTCCTTGAATGCATCCATAAACAAATACCAAGTTGGCTCGGCCCCAAATATTCCAGAATCCCCTGTGGAATTTTGTTCCCAATAATTTTCCCACCAATGTTTGACATGGGGTGTAGCCTTAAGGAGTGCAAAGGTGATATTTTCTCTCTTGGAAAAATTGTGAACAAAGAAATAACCTTCTAGCAAATTTAACCTCTTTTCCAAAGAATCTACATCAATATGAACTTCAAATACGGAAATATCAATATTTAACTTGTACCTTGAATGGTGCAGTGCCTCCAAAGAGACTTCTTGACGAATACGCACCTAGTAATCGATGAAGAATTTTGCAAGAAACAACTTGATAGGATCTTTTGCTCCCTAGTATCTCTTTTATTCCACCATGGGAGGCCATGTGGGCTAGCGACAGTGGTTATCCTCAAGAGAAACTAGATCGAGATCCAACTCTCTATACCTTGACCTCGTCGGGGACATGCACTAAGAAATAATAAGGAATAGCCTGCTCTGATACCACTGATCCAAATTATTCTGAGAACAAAATTAAGGCAGAAATATAATAAGTAAATACACATATATATTTCCATAAACAAAGAGATACAATAATGCACATTTTTTATTAAAGACAGAAATGTATAGAAATTGTAAAAATACAGAGTGAATGTGATGCAGGAGAATCATTAGAAAAATTAATGAAGCATGGTGGGAGATGAATCAACATACAATGCAATGGGAATTAATTGGTTTGGATTCCAACGAAGAAACAACATTTAATTTTGAGACCTTTGTAAATAAATATCCCTCGTGATCTAAAGACTAGAACCATTGTATGTATATCTGAAAGGTTGTAATTGGCCTTTAAATGACTATAGGATTCTACATATTTTGAGCATGAACTCATATCTAAGTTTGTAAATGTGCATTTACTGTGATAGCTTAGTGATAAGGATTCCTTTATTGATATGTGAAATAACTAAATTGATTTGGAGGGAAGGCTCGAGAAGCCAATAATGTGTATAAATCAATGTAATCTACGTTGTAATACAAATTTTTTTAGAAGAGAAGAGAAATACTCTTAGAACCTAGACAAAAGATTGTAACTTGTTTTGTTTATTTTGAAACCAAATAGATACTTTGTTGTTGCATTTGTGTATGTGTTTGTGTACTTGTATGTTTTAGGAATGATTTTATGATTCTGTTTAAGTTTCAATTGTTTCTCTTCTAGTAGTCTTCGTGCACGGAGTGCACAGTGCTGACACAAGGTGTGCAGAGGTTGAACCTTCTATGGGATTTTAATTTCAGGAGAGACAGTGTGACTCTACACAGAGAAAGGGAAAGGAGTGCAGAGACAATTATTTAAGATTTCAAAGTTTAGGAGAGTTCATGGAAGGAGTGGGTAGGCCATAAAATTACTAAGGATCAAAGCTTAGGAGGGAAATGCAAGTGTGCACCAAGGTTCACTTCATCAAACTGAAAAATCTCAAGAGAAATAGCGAAGAGAAGAGTTCAAGGTAGAAACCAAAGGAGTATAATATCCATTTTTTAAATAACATATGGAAAATATATATCCGTAAGAGGTCGAATTCCCTTACAACCATATGATCAATTAGAAAAGCCCGGTTGTTAAACTTTTGAGTCCTTCGGAATTTGTCGCTTTCATAATTTGGGAAGGTTTGTTGTTGTGGTTTGGAGCATTAGAAACCATAATATAGAGCCCCAGATCCCAGAGTGAATGTCGACCATTTATCAAGGGAGGAGAGTGGACCATTAGATGCCTCAGCCCTTCGGGGGTTCGGTGGTTTGACTACCTAGGTAAAGTTAGTTTTTGTGGTTGGAACAAAGGAACTTCAGAGTGCTGGAGTCTCGAAGCACAAAAATATTCCTTCTATATAATCCCTTGTCCCTAACATGTGGCCACGTGCACAATTCTAGCAGAGAAAAGGGACCCTCACAAATTCAAAATTTTGAACAAGGGAGGTGAGCACTTGTCGATAAAGAAAATCCAGGGATCTGTGGGATCCCGAGAGCCAATTTGGATCTTGCTAAGATACGATCATAGATCGGGAGTTCATTCTATCCCATAGGGGATACATCAAGTGGTATCATAGCAGGACAAATATTTTTGTGGAGATATATTGGAAACCATTTCGTCGAGGAGACGCAGGGAGAGACATGTAGCCAATGCAACTATGGAGGAAGAAATGAGATAGATTCGTGAAAGTTTAGATTCCATGGAAGAAACACAAAGGGGAGAACCAAATACTGGTGATGTTAGTGATGCTGAGAGTGAAAATTCAAAGGAAGAGGAAGATGCAAGAGAATAAGTAGTACAGGAATGATTGCTGAGAGTTGTTTTCAAGCTCATAACTAGGGAGAAAATGAAAGTCTCGATGTATAAAGGTAATTTGGATGTAGAAGAATGTTTTTACTGGATAAATGCCTTATATAAATATTTTTATTATGAGGAGATAGATGATGAGAAGAAAGTAAAGCATGTTGTGACCAAGTTGAAGGGACATGAATCTTTATGGTGGGACGAGTTACAAGCTGACAGAAAGAGGAAAGGTAAGCCCAATATTAAGAGTTGGGATAGAATGGTAGCTAAACTCAAGGATAATTTTTTACCCAAGGATTATCAACTGAATATTTTCATAAGATTACAGAATCTAAGACAGAAAGGTTTTTTAGTGAAGGAATATACTAAAAAAATTAATAAGTTGAATATAAGAGCAGAACACAAGGAAAATAATGAAGAGAAAGTTGTTAGGTATATCAATGGGTTGAGGTATGAAATCCAAGATGAGATTATTTTGGTGATAATGAGGACTGTAGAATATTATTATCAAGAATCCATGAAGGAAGAAGAAAAACTTGCCAGTAAATAGAACCATAAGAACAAGGGAAAGAATCCAACCTGTGGAAAAGGAACCACAAAAGAAAAGTTCCAGAAAACAAGGGAAGAATCTAGTAGCTCTGGAAATCAGATATCTAGAGGGGGAGACTCTATAGGAAGGAGAAATTTTTCAAGAGGAAAAGGAAGAGGTAGAGTAGGAGAGATTAAGTGTTATGCTCGTGGGAAGACAAGACACATGTCTTGGGAATGTCCTGAAAACAAAACTGCAGGTTTTAGAGAAACCCACATTACTGCAGCTCAACAGAAGAATGTAGAGATAGAGAAAAACGAAGAATCTATTAAAGAGGTAAGATCACTCATGATGAGGAGATACCTTGTGAAACCGAAAAAGGAGGTGCAAGAGCAGCACAAAGAAAGAGTATGTTAAGAAATGCTTGCAAGTCTAGAGATAGAGTATGCAAGGTGATCATAGAAGGTGGGAGCACTGATAATTTAGTGTCCACAGAAATGGTGGAAATGACAAAGTTGGAAATGACAGGACATTCGAATATGTATAGGGTTTTGTGGCTGCAAAAAGGACATCAAGTCATGGAAAGTAGAAAATGTAAATTTGAATTTAATATTGGTAGTTATAAGGATCAAGTTTTATGTGATGTCATTCCTATGGATGTTTTTCATGTTTTGTTGGGGAGACCATGGAAATATGACATAAATTTCATACATGATGGGAGAAAGAATACTTATACCCTTGAAAAGAATGGGTGTAGACATATGTTGTAGCCACTAGAAGATAAGGGAGTCAAATAGGAGGCTAGTCTAAGTATACTTCTCATGAGTGGGAAGGATATCTTGAAAGAATTTAAGAAAGATCAGGAGATGCAATTTGTTGTTATAGGTAAGCTGAGAGCTATCCTTACAAATAATTCCATGAATGACTTGCCTGTTGAAATTCATGAATTACTGAATGACCTTTTTGACATTGTGGTGGATGAATTGCCTTATACTCTACCTCTAATCAGAATCATTATTCATCATATTGACCTTATTCCAAGTGAAAGTTTGCCAAAGAAATAAACATATAGGTTGACCCCTTAGGAGAATGAATAACTCAATAAGAATGTACAAGAGTTATTGGACAAGGGTTGATCAGAAAAAGTCTAAGCCCATGTGCAGTACCAACTATGTTGATTCCAAAGAAGGATTGTGGTTGGAGAATGTCCACATATTCTAGAGCTATCAAGAAAATAACCATCAAGTATGGATTTCACTTACCCTGAATGGAAGATTTGATGGATTATTTGAGTGGAGCCATTTACTTTTCCAAGATAGACTTGAAAAGTAGTTATCATAATATGAGGATGAGAGGAGGAGATTAATGGAAAACAACATTCAAAACAAATAAAGGGTTGTATGAGTGGCTTGTTATGACATTTGGTTTAACCAATGATCCAATTACATTAATGATATTAATGAATGAAGTTCTCAAAGACTTTATTGGGAAATTTGTGATTTTTTATTTGGATGATATCCTATTCTATAGTAAGACTAAGGAGAAGCATTTGAGACACTTGAGGATGGTGTTGAGGATATTACAACAAGAGAAGATATTGATAAATTTGAAGAAATATTCTTTTATGAAGACAAATATTGTGTATTTGGGGTTTTTGGTCTCTTGAAATGTATTGAAGATGGATCCGGAGAAGGTGAGAACTATAAACAAGTGTCCTTCTCCAAGAGGTGTGTTTGAGGTAAGGATTTTTCATGGGTTAGCAAGTTTCTATAGAAAGTTCATTAGAAGTTTTAGCAATATTTGTGTACCCATAGTGGATACAACATAGAAAGAACATGGATCCTTTGACTAGACAAAAGAAGAAGAGAAAGGATTTAGGCCGTTAAAGGAGAAGTTAACAGAAAAACCCATCTTGATTTTTCTAGAGTTTAGGAAGACTTTCTAAGTCATGTGTGATGCAAGTGGAGTTGCCATTGGTGCAGTTTGAAGTCAGGATGATAAGATTGTTGCTTATTTCAATGAGAAGTTGAATGATGCTAAGAGGAAATATTTTACTTATGATAAGGAATTTTATGCTATAATTCAAGATTTGAACAAGTGGAGGCATTATCTTATACCAAAAGAGTTTATTTTGTATACTAAGAATCATTCTTTGGAGTTTATAACCAGACAAGATAAGTTGAATCAAAGACATGCCAAATGGGTAGAATTCATGCAGAATTTTAATTTTGTCACTGAGCATATTAGTGGGAGTGCTAAAAACGTCGTAGATGCTTTGAGTAGGAGATTTCAAATGGAGACTTTGGGGTTTCAACACCTCAAGGAAATGTACAAGGAAGACCCATACTTCAAGGAGGATTACAAAGCTTGTGAAAATCCTTTGATGGGGGATAGAAGCCAATGGATGGAGTATATAATACAAGAAGGGTTTTTGTTCAAAGGGATTCAATTATGTATTTAAAAATGTTCAATCAGAGACAATTTGTTGAAGGAAAAGCACGGTGGAGGATTGGCTGGAAATTTTGGCCATGATAAGACTTATGCACAGTTGAGTTCTTCCAATATTGGCCAGGCATGATATCTGATGTGAAGACGGTTGTGGAAAAATGCATAATTTGCCAATATACTAAAGGGAAGAATCAAAATACAATACTATACCAACCATTTCCTATTCCAAACAGACCATGGGATGCTATAAGTATGGATTTTGTTCTGGGATTTCCAAGGACCCAGAGGGGAAGTGATTCAATTTTTGTGGTGGTTGACAAGATTTCAGAGATGAAACATTTTATACCATGTCACAAAACAAGTGATGCTACCCACATATCAAATCTATTTTTCAAAGAGATTGTGAGATTGCATGGGTTACCTAGGAGTATAGTCTCAGACAGAGACACAAAATTTGTAGGGAATTTTTGGAGGAATTTGTGGAAGAAATTGGGGATGAATCTATCTTTTATTTCAACATATCACCCTCAGACAGATGGAAAGACTGGGGTAGTGAATACAATCTTGGGAAATTTTCTAAGAAGTTTGGTTACTGAACTTAATAGTCAGTGGGATAAAGTTCTACCTCAAGAAAAAATTTCATATAATGATTCACCGAACATGAGTACTAGTAAGAGCCCATTCCATATAGTATATGGAATGCACCCTAGAGGAATTTTTGAATTAAAATATTTTGGAAAAGATGAATTTAGGAGTGCAGAAGCAAAAGACTTTGCTACAAAAATGTAGGAATTGCATGAACAAATCAAAGGCTAGTTGTAGAGTAGCAACCAGAGATACAAGGGAATAGTAGATGAGAAAAGGAAAGAGGTAAAATTTGAAGTTTGATACCAAGTTATAGAACATATGAGAAAGGAAACATTCCCAAGAGGGAAATATAATAAATTGAATATGAAAAATATAGGACCTTGTAAAATCCTCAGGAAATTTTCTACAAATACTTATGAGATTGAGCTACCAGAGGGAATTGGCATTTCATTGATATTTAATGTAGCATAATTATATACTTATAGAGGGGATGAAACAATAGAATCATATGATCAAGATACAGTCCATTGGATGCAACATATACCCAAAAGAGAAAATCTCCATATAGAGAATATTTTAGAACAAAGGATTGTTAAAAGAACCAGGAGGTAGGTCTATTATGAATAATTAGTCAAAGGGAGGGACCATCCCATAGAAGATGCAAGCTGGTTGACTAAACCAAACATTCAACAACATGGAAATGGATTTGAGGAGCTCATGGGCATGAGTCTATGAATATTGTTTCTACGAGAGTCTGATGCAGGAGCATCATCGAAACAATTAATGAAGCAATATGGGATATGAATGAATGTACAATGCATTGTGTATTAAATGGTTTGGATTCCAAGGAAGACACAAAATTTAATTTTGAGACCTTTGTAATTAAAGATCTCGTGACATTTAAAGACTAGAACCATTGTATGTATATCCGGAAGGTTCTAATTGGCATTTGAATGACCGTAGGATTGTACATATTTTGAGCATTGACTCATATCTAAGTTTGTAAATGTGCATTTATTGTGATAGCTTAGTGATAGGAATTCCTTTATTAAGATGTGAAAGAACTAGATTGATCTGGAGGGAAGGCTCAAGAAGCCAAGAATATGTATAAATAAATGTAATCTATGTTGTAATATAGATTTATTTAGAAGAGAAAAGATATACTCTCATAACCCTGAGAGGAAACTGTAACTTGTTTTGTTTTTTTTTCTGAAACCAAATAGATAAAATGTTGTTTCATTTGTGTATGTGTGTGTACTTGTATATTTTAGGAAAGATTTTATGATTATGTTTAAGTTTAAATTGTTTCTCTTCTGGTAGTCTTCATGTAAGGAGTGCACGGTTCCAACACAAGGTGTGTGGAGGCATAACCTTCTACGGGTTTAGAATTTTAGGAGAGACAGTGCGATTTTGCACAGAGAAAGTGCAAGGAGTGCATAGACAAGTCTTTAAGAGTTCAAAGTTCAAGCGAGTTCTTACAAGGAGTGTGAGGGAAATAAAATAAATAAGAGTCCAATCTCATGAGGAAAGCACAAGTGTGTGTATGAGTTCACTTCATCGAACTAACAAAGCTCGGGAGAAATAGTGAAGGGAAGAGTTCCATTTAGGAACCCAAGAAGTGTAAAATCCCTTTGTTCAAGAATGGACGAAAAAGATCTATTTGTAAGAGGTCGAATTCCCTCACAATAAATTGATCAATTAGAAAAGAGCAGTTGTTAAAACTCTCAATCCTTTGTACTTCACCACTTTGGTAATTTGGGAAAGTTTGTTTTTTTAGTTTGGAGTGGTAGAAACCCAAAGTCGGAGCCCCAGAGCCTGGAGTGAAGGTCGATTGTTGATCAAGGGAGAAATGTGGACCATTAAATCCCTGAGCCCTTCAGGGGTTTGGTGGTTCGACTACCTAAGTAAAGTTATTTTTTGTGGTTGGAATGGAGGAAATCCTTAGTTCTAGAGTCCCAGAGTGTCGAACTAATCCTTCTAGATAAGCCCTTGTCCCTAGCCTGCGGTCATGTGCACAACTCCGTCGGAGAAAAGGGATCCTCGCGAATTCGAATTTTGAACAAAGGAGGTGAGAAATTGTGGGTATATAAAATCCATGGATATGTGGGATCCCAAGAGCCAATTCATATCCTGTTAAGATATCATCCTAGAACGAGAGGTCGCACCAGCCCATAGGGGCTTCATAAGAATGAACTCTCTAGAATGGTGGAAGCTTATCTCTGAGAAGAGATGTGACGACTATGATCATTCACAAGAACATGATTTTTAAATTTAGGCTCCAAGGGCCTTTTTAACATAAAGAAAGTATAAAACTCTTAACCTAGAAGATGAAACAAAAAAAGGTTTGTGGGCCACCATGGGGGTGGTTGATACGTCAACTTCTCGAGCACGTAACTTTTGCACACGATATTCGTTTGGGGTGCACGATAGCTCGTTGGAAAGGCATATATAAGGAATACACATGATGTCATTACACTCTGGCTAAATCCTACAATGTGACTATTCCACACCCAAAAAAAGTTGTTTAGGGCCTCAAAACAACCCTGAAAGTTTAGGACCCAAAATATTGCAGAAAAATTGTCAAGGTGGAAACTCTTGTTTTGAGCGAGTGGAATGGGTGGTTGGACACTTATTTCCTCTTGCATCAGTAGGGAGAGAGAGAGAGAGAGAGGGGTGGGAGGAAGAGAGAAGGGGGAAGGAAGGACAAAAGGAGGGAGAGAGTGTGTGGAAATGGTGGGGGTGAGGGAGGGAGGGGGAGAGAGAGAAAGAGAGGGAGTATGAGAGGGGTGGGAAGTGGGGGAGATATATAAGAAAATAGGGAGAGAGGGGAAAATGGAGGAGAGAAATATGGAGGGTGTTATAACCCTAAATTTCACTAGACATGCATACCTGGCATCCGGCCATATTAATTGCTATTTTTGTCAATCCATCACTGAAAAACTCTTCTAAAAAAAAATTTTTTTGAAGGTGTATGCATCCTGCACCACTACTGCCCATGTACACATGCTTGTTGCACCACTACAACCCACGTACACTCACAAAAAGCGTAAAAAATGAAAATTGCAAAAGGATACAGGTTTTCGGGCCGTTCCCTAACCATTTGACCGCCCATAGCCAGTCACCCCATCCGTTACTATATTTTTGGCCTATAAAATAATGTGTTGGGGTCCCATTTCAAAAGAGAAGCATGAGAGCATATAAACTCTACCCATTTCATTATTCCCCCTTTTCCCTAATATTTTGCAACCACATCGTGAGTTTGAGCCAGAATTCCTTTTTTCCTCCATTGCAAACCCTTTCCATTTCCCTAGAGAGAACTGGAGAGGAGAAGAATATGTGGAAGCAGTTGGTGCATGGTGAAGAGGACCCCAGGATCGAGTTCAAGGAGCAGTTTCCAGTCTCATATTGTAAATGACCTTTGTGAGATTAATATAAAGAAATACTTTTTCTTTCCCACCAAATGATGTCTTAAATATTTATGATTTGTTTACATTTTTTGTTATGATGTCTAACCCACTAATCCATATAGAGAATTCATGCTTGTAGTTTCTTGTTTGTATTTTTGTGAATGTAGGTTGGACTTGGGAGGATATCTACAGTTGATAAACAATTGAGCGCAAAGGGATCGACATCGGACGCGGAGTTTAAGGTATGCCTACCGGATCCCTATACTTTGTATTTTATATATGATTGTGGGGTAATGTCGGGATAGTTGTAAAAAGTAGGAGACTTTAGACGGTTAGCTTTGCCTACACTTCAGAACCCTAGTGTAGTCCATAGGGGATTTTTCCTGCTATAGAAGAATTGGCGACTGTACTGGGGAGACCTCTAGGGTTTTTTGAGAATGTCCTTTTTGGGTGCTTTGATTGGCTTAACTGCCTTTTTGAGTTTCTGTAAATGTCTGAGTCTTTAATTTATTCTAGTCTTCAATACCAGTACTCCCTACCTGGTTTGCTTGACTGTTGGTTTTCATGTTTTTGAGAAGTTACAGAGGTGTACGCAACATGTAGTGGGCCTGCACACGTACATACACACCCTACCTTTGGACAACCCACATACATACGCAGGCTGTGGAAGTGTCAGTTGCATGCCTGTGTTGAGAATTTTTGTTTTTAAAGAAGATGTATTCATCCTCTTCCCTGTCAAAAGTCACACTTCTCAAGGGTTTTCTTGATCTATCCCTGGTCTCTATTATAGCAGTCTGTAGTCTAGTTCTGACCTCAACATAGCTTTCTTTTTATCAAATATTTCTTGTGTTTCCTTTATTAGGGTTTTTAGAAAAGTTTGTGAGTTTGTTCTGATCTGCCTACTTGGTATTGTCAGTGACTCCCTACGATATGCGATGGGCCAGAAGTAATTTCTTGGTCTTGATTTGTCGTTATTTTTCCCTTTTTTTCTTTAGAAGAAGAGAAAAGAATTCATTTTCAAATTCCTTTTTTTGAAGCATAAAACAATAAAAAAAATACAAAAAAATTGTTTGGTAAAAGTAGTTCAAGTTAGTTTCTTTATTTACCAAGGAAAAATAAAGTTTTCTTAAGTTATTTATTTGAATGCTTAGGACATTAAGTATCTCTTAGTCGAGTGAAATCTTGTTTTTCAGTTTTTCTTTTCAAATATCTGAGAAAAGTAGTTACAAAAAAGTTTGGTTAAAGAGTTTAAACTGACAAATCTTTATTTGTGAAGAAGAAGTAGTTTGTTTTTAGTTTCATCTTATGCTCTTCTCTTTAGTCTCTTAAAGAACATCACTGGTTTCACTTCCATTCCCTTTGAATTAAGACAACCACTAAAATTAATGCTTAATTAAAAGTTATTAGACTTTGTGTTTGTAGGGTCCATCGATTTAGTCTAGGCTAGAGCCTTGATTTAGGATTG
This sequence comes from Picea engelmannii, assembly GCA_009831015.1. NCBI lineage: Eukaryota > Viridiplantae > Streptophyta > Pinopsida > Pinales > Pinaceae > Picea > Picea engelmannii. Next base: position 309,640 of record ML776718.1, on the reverse strand, counting down.
GAGAGGAAACTCTTCAAGGCTACAAAAACAAACATAAGAGTATGTGCTAGGGGGTTCTTGAAATTCCAGTAACCGTGAAATTTATCCAGGACCCCCCTCTAAAACAAGGGCTAAACGCGAGGTCGCATGCGGAAAGGTAGCGGAGATAACCCCTCCAAAGCCAGACCAAGCGTAGTGGGGAATGCATATAGAGGGATTAACTTGGGATTCCATTGATCGCATTTTCCATGGAGCTTTGTGGGCCTCGAATACATTTGAGGTCCTTAGTCATCTTCCAGAACACTTTCATTCGATACTGTTGATAGGTTTCGGGCTTGATACCCTTCTCATTCCGGTCCACCCGACTATCGACTGTACCCGCCTGGTGATTGTTCATGCGCTGGCAACCTAGTTGCCTTTATATTAGTGAATTACAGAGGTGACTGCGAGGGTATACCACAGTACCTAGGGAAGACATCAAACCACACTTTGCAGAGTATACCCGAAGGGTTCTTCCGTATTCAAGTTGCACTTGCACTGGTAAGTTGCTCTAGTGTTGGCTGGTGTAATTGTTCTTCCAACTAGCTAGTGATCTTCTTGTCTTGTCTCATAGGAGATTTTTCTAGTATGTGTTGGTCTTGAACATTAATAGAAAGCCCTAGTGTTTCATTGATCTTCTCACACCGTGGAGGATCAAGATATCCATCGGTCACGAAGGCTTCTTCGCCTGCCATCGATTAATTTGGAGCCACCCCCACCACCGCTAAGGTGAAGATTAGACCAACAAGGGTATTTTGAGGTGACCGGGTCACAAGAAACTGAGCCCGACCCATCTACGAGAGGAGAACATTTGATTCCATAGGAACCAACCATTTTTTACCATAGAGCGGAAGCTCTTGGTCCATATAACCCTTCGATCACTGATCTATCGGTGCCCATCATTGTACAGGTTAAACCTTATGAGCGTCAGGTAGTGTCACAAGAAGCGATGGAGACAAATGTTGCTACTTCTTCAGGGAACCCTCATATTCCCTCTATGACTGTCACTACAGGGGGTTTCTGCCTCCTAACCAACCGTCGTTGTTCTGGACCACTATGGTCTTGACTGCCTCTACCTCGAGAAATGGTCTGATTCTGTCTATGGTGGCGATCACTGCACCTTTCACCCAGAGTGTGACGAGCCCTCTGTTCTCATACAGGATGCCTGGCTTCGATACAAACTCTGTCCTTTCCTACTCCACTCTACAAAATTTAGGTCTAGGGGCAGGGAGCTCGAACACTCCTTTGCAAGGATCCATGGGGGGCACTTTAGATCCCTATAACTATTTCCCTTATGGAGGGGGTCATATACCCCCTTTGTCCCCTTCACTTGGTGGTGCTCGCCAGCACTCCGCCAGGCCGAACATAAACTATAGTTCATTTGGAGTAGGTAGTCAAGGAATTCCTTATTATAGCATGCCAGTAGGTTCAACACCATTCTCTTTGTTCGACGTGTTTGGTAACAACGCTTTATCATCAGCTTCCATCTCAGCCGGGGGAAACCCCGGTTATGGACAACAAAATCCTATGCAGGGTATTATTCCTACACAGGGGGAAAGCTCAGGAATTTCTTCCTCATGAGGAATTTGGAATCTGTGGCAAGGATTAGTTCCCTCGTAAGGGATTTCGACTAGGGGAAACCCCTTCCATAGCCACTGGAACCTCGGGCAAGGCTTGGGATCTATGCCCATCGAATCGGTAGGGGGAAACCCTTCCCAAAATCCTTGGAATACAATGCAAGCCCAACCTTTTATGTCCTATTACGGGAGTCAACCGATGACGTCTCAAAAAGAGAAGAATCTGTATGCTCTTCACGGCCATGGTTATTACCAGAACCCTAACCAACAACCTAACTTTTCCTGGAAACCTGTGCCAACCAAACTCCAGGCTCCTTTTTTCCTGGTTATAATCACCATCCCAAATTACCATTTCTAGCAACGTTTCACTTGCCATACTTGAAAAAGTTATTAAATGACCCCATATTTCACAATCCGCATTGGCCTCCCATGCCAACCAATTTTCCTTCAGACATTCCAAAGTTCGAAGCTAATCCTAATGGAGATCCAGGCAATCATGTGACTACCTTCCATTTATGGTGCTCATCCAACTCTTTGAGAGACAACTCCGTTCAGTTGCCTTTGTTTCAACACGCTCTCATCAGGAGTGTTGCGAAATGGTACATCAAGCTTGACCGCTCAATATACTCTAACTTTGGTGAATTGGCGATGGTTTTCTTAAACCATTTTCAATTACCTGTGAGATACGATGCCGACACCGAATTGTTGGCCAACTTTGAGCAGACAAAGGCAGACCATATCTTGGATCACGTCTGAGAATGGAGACACCAAAAGAGTTTGATAAAAGTACCAGTCCCACCAGCATTCCTTCTTGAGTGGTTCCTTAATTATTTAGTACCAAAGTTATCTAAAGACATCGCAACGTCGGGGGTCTTTTAAGAAGAAGAAGCGATAATGAGAGCTCAACAGCTAGAGATAATTTACTCTCAGTCTGGTTTACTTTACGAAGTTTTTACATATGCATCGTGGTCGATACTTGACAAGACCAAACATAGATCTAGACCACATGCCGATGGTATTTTTAGTTCAGCGCAAACGAATCCCATTGATCAGCTATCGAATCGATTGCAACAATTCTCAATATAGCACACAATGGGCAGCTAGACCACTGGTTCAGTTGCTCCCCCTACTCAAACATCAGATGTACATAGTGTGCAATTGACAAACCCAAAGGCCACCCAACAACCTGATGAAAAGAAGAAACAATGAAAGAAGGGTAAGGGGGATAATAAACCTACCAATAATTTTGGCGAGGGCAACACAAAAAACAAGAAGTCAAAGTATCTGTGTAATCTTTGCATGAAAGACCATCCGAATCACCAGTGCCCTCGGATTACGGAGGCCCAGAAGTTATTGACACAATAATAGCCGTTTGTTTTAACGAACCCATTTCCACATGGGAAAAATTTAAATCAAGCCTCTTCAAAAGCTTCCCACAATCCAAATGCAAGGGCCGCCCAGAACTACTCTATGGTGGAGGATTTGTCTCAAACCCCTCGTGCAATGTCTTCTTTGGAAGTCCTCTAGAGATGCCCTTCCCAGAGAAAGGATATGTTATCTACCTTAGGATTTGCTGAGACTTGTAATCCGAGAATGATCATGCTTGATACGACAGAATTAAAACCTCGTCTCCCTTACCACGTGAGGTTTCAAATAGTAGTGGCTTACACCATGAAAACTTTAACTCGGAATATTTTCTGCATGGTGGTTGATGAGGGCACATCGACATGCGTGATGTATTTATCATTTTGGAAGGCCATTGTAAGAGCCTAATTAATTCAGGCAACCATTAATTTATAACACAACAGTAAAATAAAATAAAAAAGTTACTTCATTAAACACATTCGCAATCAAATTTTTCATAGTAATAAAATTTAATAACAAATTAATACAAAACAATGCATAATTCTTGGTGAATACCTGAACCTGATGCTATCAACCTGTGTTTGCCCGCCGCTTTCTTCCTTCCCGCTTCTGCAAAACACTACCCAAAACCGTCCTCCCTGCCAACTAGGTAGCTCCCTAGCCCCAGGATATCAACGGATATCCTGGCCCTCCGTGCCCAAAACCCCCAGCAATTCCGATCCACTGTGTCAAGGCCACTTACAAAATTTCACCTCCCTCTCTGCAATACTCAGAGCTCCTCAAAATCCCTGGCCAACTCCCCTAGAATAATCCTCCCCTCCAACTCCTTTCCTTCCTTATCCCTCCTTCACCGACACTCCTCCCCCATTAACTCCCTACCTAACCCATTTATTACCCTTATCCATTCCCATTAATTCTTTTATCTTCTCGGGATTCTTATGTTATACCTTGTTGTATATGCAACCATTTTATAATATATACCATTTATCTATTAAATCCATTACGTAAGTTATTAATGTAGTTTGTAGTTAAATTATTAATTAATTAATTACAATTATATCATTTAATTAATTAATAACTCACTTAATTAATATCATTAAGTCATCTTTGTTTAATTAATACTTTGTTAACACAATTAATCCCCTAGTTAGTTTTACTTTATAATTTCTTAAACATTTACCCAACTAGGGTCATTACATACACCCACCCTTCAGGAAACTTCGTCCCGAAGTTAAGGTATCTTATGGTACAATGGAAAAGAGCATTGTTCACACATTCATAACAAGTAACTGACATTATCAGTAAGTAAGTCAAGAAAGCTCATATATACTAGTGTATATGTACAAGAAATGCATGTGTAGCCAGTACATGCAAATCTCGTGCAAGTACTAATAATCAAAACTGTCATCCTTTAGTAATTTATGTATGCATTCAATCCAGTCAGCAAGACTAGTCTTTTATAAAAGACAACAAACCAATCAATTGTTTGAGAAATCCTTTAATTAC
>ML776718.1:284067-294996 GCA_009831015.1 Picea engelmannii | reverse complement strand
TATCATTTAATAATGCGTTTGGTTTGGTTTGCAGGTTAGGCGGGAGGGACTTTGGCCCTTAAGGCTCCAGTGTTTCAACTACAACTCTGATACCATGTGTAAGAGCCTAATTAATTCAGGCAACCATTAATTTATAACACAACAGTAAAATAAAATAAAAAGTTACTTCATTAAACACATTCGCAATCAAATTTTTCATAGTAATAAAATTTAATAACAAATTAATACAAAACAATGCATAATTCTTGGTGAATACCTGAACCTGATGCTATCAACCTGTGTTTGCCCGCTGCTTGCTTCCTTCCCGCTTCTGCAAAACACTACCCAAAACCGTCCTCCCTGCCAACTAGGTAGCTCCCTAGCCCTAGGATATCAACGGATATCCTAGCCCTCCGTGCCCAAAACCCCCAGCAACTCCGGTCCACTGTGTCAATGCCACTTACAAAATTTCACCTCCCTCTCTGCAATACTCAGAGCTCCTCAAAATCCCTGGCCAACTCCCCTAGAATAATCCTCCCCTCCAACTCCTTTCCTTCCTTATCCCTCCTTCACCGACACTCCTCCCCCATTAACTCCCTACCTAACCCATTTATTACCCTTATCCATTCCCATTAATTCTTTTATCTTCTCGGGATTCTTATGTTATCCCTTGTTATATACACAACCATTTTATAATATATACCATTTATCTATTAAATCCATTACGTAAGTTATTAATGTAGTTTGTAGTTAAATTATTAATTAATTAATTACAATTATATAATTTAATTAATTAATAACTCACTTAATTAATATCATTAAGTCATCTTTGTTTAATTAATACTTTGTTAACACAATTAATCCCCTAGTTAGTTTTACTTTATAATTTCTTAAACATTTACCCAACTAGGGTCGTTACAGCCATTGGCCAAACCGTTTTGTCTCTGTGACATACTCTTCTTACTGCTTTCGATGGTCATTCATTATAACCACATGGAATCATCCCCTCTTTCCCCGTGCAGTTAGGGGGGAAGACCATGTGCGTCGAGGTTCAAGTGGTCGATGCATCTCTCAACTATAATATCTTGTTAGGAAAGATTTGGACCTATGTTATGCAAGCAGTGGTCACGGAATTTTTTTGGGTCTTGTTGTTTCCACACGAGGGCCAGATCATGTCCAGTGATCAGTTATCCTTCTCCCATCCTGACCCTTCATCGGGGGTATCCACGGTCCCATTGATTGACAACCCTCAGCCCAACATCGTCAACATAGAGGTTGGTTTTTTCCCACCTTTGATGGGTACTTTCAATTACCCACCTTCGACCGGCAATGTCCAGTACATATCGGCTATCCCCGACCAACCTAGGGCTGAAATCTTTCAAATCTCATCGTTTTAGAAGACTTACTTTAATGATCCATGGAATCTTCCTTCCCCATCAGCCATGATGGAAGGGACAGGGCACCATGGCATGGCCATGCCTTTGTCCGCGGAAGAATTTACATACTCTATAGTCCAACAAGCTTCCGTCGACCCTAATCTGACTCCTGCACAAGAGTTAGATCTAGTTCTCGAGCCTATTTGGGCTCAAGGTTTACTCATCGATATTGATTATTTAGACTTAGTCTTTCCATCAGACGCAGAGACTATTGAGGCAATGACTAGTCTGGATAGACCCTGGGATGATCTCCATAACAGATCTTATTTTCTCCCAGAGTTAAGAAGAATTGAAGTAGGTGAATTCACTCTGACTATGACTGGAGATAGGGCTTGTCCTATCAATCCTTTGGCTATGCATGATGTTTATGCTGAAGGAAATATGAAAACCATCGCTAAAACGATACCTATTGATATCTCCAGAACCCCTGGCGTCGTGGAGAATGTCTTCGTCGGAGCAGACTGCTCTCCCGAGGAGATTCAAATCTACATTGATTTATTTAAAGAATTTCGAGACGTGTTTTCCTGGTCTTACAAGGAAATTCCAAGCATAAATCTAAGAATCATTGAACATGAAATCACGACATATCCTGACGCTAAGTCGGTCCGGCAAAATCTTCATCCGGTTAATCCTAAGAAAGTAGGAGATATTAAGGCTGAAGTGGAGAAATTGCTTAAATTTGGTTTCATCTACCCTATCCAATTGACTCAATGGGTGTCAAATCTTGTGCCAGTCAACAAAAAATAGGGTACGATTTGTGTATGTATGAACTTTCATGATTTGAACAAGGCCTATCCAAAGGATAATTTCCCCACGCCATTTATTGACCAGATAGTCGATGAATGCACAGGTTGTGAGGCCTTTTATTTCATGGATGGTTTTTTAGGATACAATTAGATACAAATCAAACCCGAAGACCAACACAAAACCGCTTTCATTTGTCTGTGGGGTACATTCACTTATCGGAAGATGCCTTTTGGTTTGAAAAATGTTGGAGCTACTTTTTAGCGGGCCATGTCTTTTTCCTGCCACGATATCAAACACATAGTCTAGGCTTATCTTGATGATTTAACATCACGATCTCGTAACAGAATTGATCATCCCACACACCTCCGACTCATCGTTGAGCGATGTCGCCACTACCAGATTCGCTTGAATCCAAACAAGTGCAGTTTTTGCGTAATGTCGGGTCGTCTTCTAGGTTTCATAGTTTCAACAATAGGGATCATGGTCGATCCTCTAAAGGTTGAGGTGATAGTTCAGTTTCCCCCCCCATTCAAAGTCCCTCGGCTTCATAGTTTATAGGGAAAAGAGAACTTTTTACGGCATTTCATCACAAACTATGATGAGATCACAAAGGGTTTCATCCATTTACTAAAGAAGGATGTTCATTTTCATTGGGACGAAGCCGCTCAATGCTCTTTTGAAGCATTGAAACCTTCCCTCACATCTTCCCCTCTGCTTCGACCACCCAATTATAATAAAGATTTCTTATTATACGTGGTCGCTGTGGAGTCGACCATAGGTATGGTATTGGTTAAGGAGGATGATTTGATCTCAGAATACGTGATTTATTACCTAAGACGAGGCCTGGATGGACCACAACTCAATTATTCCCACGTTGAAAAGCTTGTGTTGGAAACAGTTCATGTTGTCCAGCGATTCTGTCATTACATCTTGTTTCACAAGACCACTATCATTGCCTTTGTGAATCTGTTTCAATACGTGTTGACACAATATGTAATCGGTGGAAATATCAATAGATGGATAGTTATCCTCCACGAATTCGACTTGGATTTTTTTTCGGTGAAATCCAAAAAGTCGTTGGTCTTCACGGAACACATCTCATAACTTCTAGTCGAATCAAGTGATGTTATACCCGAGGAGTCACCTATCAAAGGAGACATTTTTTTTATCGCGTCTTCAAACCCCTGGTATGGATATATACTAGTCTATCTCCATACTTTGAAGTACCCCACCTCTGCTTCTCGTGATGAGCGTCGTCGTATACTCCATCAGGCCAAGAACTATCTCAGACTCAAGGACACTCTGTATCATCGAGGTGTAGATTGCATCCTTCATCATTGTATCACTCATGAAGAAGCGAAAATCGTGCTTAACGAATGCCACACTGGATCATGTGGCGATCATCTGTTTGGGTTGGAAACAACCCAAAAGATTCTATGAGTCGGTTACTTTTGGCCGACATTAATCAAATATTGTGTTGAATCGGTCAAGAAGTGCCACCCGTTTCAAATCTTCTCTCGGAAGATGAGGGCACACCCTACTCTCATGTTCATCGTCATCATAGTTGGTCCCTTCACCAAGTGGGGGATTGATTATGCTACATGCAACCCCCCTTCAGCAAGGGGTCACCATTATATCATCGTAGCAGTAGACTAATTCACAAAGTGGGTCAAGTCTATGCCAATGTTTAAAGATGATGGTGAGACAACAACTCTCTTTTTGTTTAACCAGATAATAGCTAGGTTCGAAGTCCTGAGAGAGATTCTCACTGACCATGGCAATCAATTTTAAAATAAAATGATGTCTCAGTTAACGTCAAATATTGGGTTGAGGCAATAACATTTGTCACCCTACTACCCACAAGCGAATGGTTAGGCGGAAGCTGTGAATAAGTCCCTTAAGGCTATTCTACAGAGAACGATCAATTCGTCCAAGTCAAATTGGAATTTGATGTTGTACTCAACATTATGGGCCTACCAAACATCTGTTAATACTGCAACTGGTTTCTCCCCTTTTCAACTCATTTACGAGCTGGAAGCAGTCTTGCCTATAGAGTGCCAGATCACGTCTCTAAAGTTGGCAATACAATTATTGCCAGACACTTCACCGCTTGAAGATATTTTATTATATATTGAGCAACTCGATGAGCAACATCGTGATGTATCCTTGGCTAATGAGGCTCACAAAAAAAAATCCAAGTGTTAGTATGATTGTTCCATTCGTCATCGGATTTTCTCTAAAGGCGACCTTGTCCTAGTCTATGACCAAGATAAAGATCCCCTGCAGGTAGGCAAGTTCAAACCCATGTGGTTTAGACCTTTCATCATGAAGGAGGTTCTAAAGAAGGGTGCTTATCGTTTGGTAGACTTTGAGGGAAATGCTTTGGCGGATCCTAGAAATGGGCTCTACCTCAAGAAGTATTACTCGTAGGTGGGTCACCTTGGGTGACTTCTTGTACATATGTATAGTTATTATACATTTTTCTCTTTTAGTTTTTGTCATTTTGGTTTTATGGACGTGTCATTTTTTGATGTCATATTTTTCACTGTGGTAAATGTCAAGTGAATCAGAGGTGTTCATTGGGTTTGCAGACGGTGCTAGCCATCACACTCGGAGGCTTGCTTTCGCAGCTTGGGTGATTTTCACACCTCAGGTCCCATTGTTATTTTCAGGAGGTATCTTTTTAGGTGACATCACAAACATTGTTCTCGAGTACATCATAGTCTTAGAGTTTCTTCGTGACGCTTTGTCGCATCGTATCTCTCACCTACGGGTCTACGTAGATGCTCAGTTGGTTTTGTCCCAGTTAAATGGGGTTTACTGCGTTTAGGATCCTACTCTACACCGATAGTTCCTTAAGGTACATCTCGTAGAATGAATCTTTGATTACATTACATATATCCATGTTCCTTGGAGATTGAATCAAATCACAGATACTCTAGCTAATAATGTATTATATTGGCATATTGCACACATGTAAGAAAAATCACACACACGCACATGTAAATACATTTTTTAAATAAATGTAATCCATAAGACATAAAAATATGTAAATAAACATATATATATCGAAAATAGCAGAGTACATGGGTGGGCATAAGTGCCTCAAAACTATGTCCAGCAAGAGTCACGAGGCTTATGCCCTAAAAAATATACAAAAGGTTCCCTCAGCACGTGAGTAGTCTAGCCTAGCTAAGGGCGGGGACTGTTGGCCCTGACATAATGAAAAACGACGTTTTCCAAAAGCCAGAAGAACTGGACCCAGGTCCGTGGTACCCAAACTACGTGAGGTTGCATCGCTGGTGGAAAATCCTCGATCTCTGCCATCGGGACTACGCGAGTGAGCGGGGTGAGGTTACGCTCCACCCGTCTCAATACTCTCTCAGCCTCTCCAGCTGGAGCCCCCCCTTCTACTGCTACTGGTCCGGTGGCTGCAGTTGGTCCTGCCTCTGGTAGAGGATGCCACCTAGTACTTATGTACTTAAATACATAAGTAGAAATGGTCCCACATTTGTACATAAAAAATACATAAGTGTCATATACTCTAGTATACAAAAAAAAAAATTGATATATACAAAAACAAATAAAAAATAATTAACTCTGAAAAACAAACATACCCATCTCTCCTCGCTCTGCTCCAGGAGGTACATGCATGTCAATATCTCTATAAAATTTGATCCCAGCATAGGGGTAGTCCTCTATTGTTGGAATATTATATGCCCACCAGTCAAAAAACTTATCATCGAAGGCCTCTACGGTACTCCCTCCCCCCTGTTGCAGCATCAACACCGCCCATCTGCATAATGATGGGAGAGAGGCCATGTGCCCTCATATCGTCTCTCACGGACTAAGACTGGGTACCCTCTCGAAGAAAAAGGAACACAGAACAGTCCTGAATCCAAAGTTTTTTTTCTCCCATATCTGACACCCTGTTAGTTGTCTCTTCATGAAATCTATCATGGTTTTACTCCAGTCGAAAGTCCATGCATTTAAGCACTACACTGCACAATGCATGTGTGCCTGGGAGGCCTGATGTAAAGCCATGGATCTAGTAATCCTCCCAATGATTAACACTATCACTTTCAATGATAGATTGTTGATCTTGTTTATCGACACCTGAGAACCCACTTTCTTAGTACCAACCTTGTCGTGGAGTCCAATCAACTCCTCAATGTTATGAGGCCCCGGGGGGAAGGTACGCAAGTTGACTGGATCCCCTTTCCTCGAGAGACCAGTCAGGAAGTAAATATCTTTAGTTGTTGGAGTCAAAGACTGTCCCTCAAGCATAAATTCATCAACGTTAGGATGCCAATAATCTATCAAAGCATTCAGTAACCTGGGTTGTGCCCTCATAAGCGGACACTGGAAGAATTTCAACAACCCACATTCGCAAATACAATGATAGCAATAGGGTATTGTGAGACCAAAAAATCAATGTCATCATGCTCCCTCTCTCTCCAATGGACATACATCCTGGAAAATGACAAATTTATGGGGATTTAACTCTTTCTTTTTATTTTTTTCCACATATTGGAGGGTGTACGCAAGCTGTATTGGACACAGTCGTGTATGCATGCTTGCATATTGTTTTTCTGCATGTGGGCATGCATGGGTTGTCCCACTACTTCCCACATACACGTAGGTCCGACCTTTTTAAGGGTCAATGTGCCCCCCAAAAACAAAAGGAAATGTGAAAAGGAAGAATAGAAATGCACGAGGGGCTAGTATGTACTTACTTGGTCCAAGCGGAAATTCGTTTCGTCCACTGACGATCCCGGAATCAAATCTTTTGGCAAAGCATTGTTTTTGAATTTTTTGTCAATTCTCAATTTACAATGGTGATAATGAGCTTCCATCTTCTATTTATAGAATTTTTGGCTCGTTTTTGTCATTTTTTGGACCCATTCTGTCATTTTTTCTATCTTGAAAATCATTTAGTGTGGTTCTCGAGTTTCTTTTGGGATGTTACTATACATTTTACTTTTGGTTCGGTGAAATTTTTGAGAGTTGGGTCACTTTTCAGGTCCTTTGGTGAAAAGTCTTTTTTCCAACTTTGTGCATTTAAGATAGGATTCCACCTCCACTTGTTGCACCTCGTTGTATTTTTCTCTTTTCCATAGGATCTATCTCACCGAATTGTGACACAAAACCATCAATCCTGCTCTAGAAGTGTCATAATTTAGTGGTAGAGCCTACCTTCACATGGATTCCCTAGGTAGACCTTGGTTGCATTTTGGTGTTGATGTCGTCGCTAATGAATTTAGGCTCGGGAGTCCTTTTAGTCCTATCTTGATTATGATTTCGGGCCTTCACATGTTTGATATGTTATCACTCTTGGTTTCACCCTCAGGACTCCCAAAACAACGGGTCTTCTTTTAAGCCCTTTTCATACCCTCTAAACATGAAAATATTGTTGAGTGATCTTGTTTCCCTTCATGCTCGCCAAACTAAAATTTGAAGGCACGTATGTCCAACAATAGTTTACCCCTTTTTCGGTCCGGATGGTCAAATGTATGAACAAAGGTATACTGTAGGAGCCTCGGTTCTATAGAAGAGTATTCTTAGGTATAAATTTAACCCTTTTTGGGGCCTAAGGAACTAAATTTATGAAAAAGGAACCCCCATGGAGTCCATAGTTAATCTCTTTTCAGACTCCCTAAAATTGAAAATATTGTCGAGTGACCTTGTTTCTTTAGACTCGTTAAATTGGTCAAGAATAACATCCCTTATGGAGTCCATAGTTAATCTTTTTCCAGACTCCTTAAATATGAAAAAAAAGTTGAGTGATCTTGTCTTTGTCACACTCATTAAAATGATTTTGAATAAACGTTTGTTCGGTGCTAGTTTACCCCTTTTTCGAACCGACTAGACTACCTTCGAAAAAAGTACCCGAGTGGAGTCTCCTTTTACACTTTTTCAGACTCTAAAAATTAAAAATCATCGAGCTTACCTTCTCTGGGCTCGTTAAAATTACATCGAACGATGTTATCATTGTGTCTTATTAATCGCATTTTCATCCCTACGTCTTTGGCCTAATGTCGGCTCCATGTTGCTCCCAACTGAACCATTTGAAGCATGCCTTATACTCAAGCCTTGTAGCACTTTACCTCTGTGTCTTGACACCTTGACCAATGGAGGATTTTTCCCGAGTTTCCTTTTCATGCATATGTCCCCTTGCTCTGAGCATCAGTGTGTTCCTTACGCTTGGAACTGGTATGTCTTCGAAACTCGTTCCTCCTTTGTAACATAGAATTCTTTTATTATTTTTCAAGCTTTCCAAAATTATTGAAAAAGACAAAAAAAATCAAATATACCCCAAAAATAGGAAGGGAAAAGTATTTTCTTTTTGTTGATGGCACAATGAGTCTCCCTTGGACAAAGCACATCCTTCCATTTTTTCGTCAAACTATAGGATTCAATATGACCTTAGGAAGTTATTCTTGCTACATAGAGCTATGTCCTCCTCTATTTGGTTATCCTTCCAAACATATGGAGAGTTCACGTTGCCTCCTGCATCATGAACTTATGTCAATGCCATGTTGCATGAGTCTTATCTTTTGCTGTGATTTTATCCAAGGGAAGTTTTACTAAAATTGAGTCAGACCTTCTACAGTTTGTCTCTTGTCCTCATGCCTAGCCACCCTGAAAGTCCAATCAAGTCCTTGCTCAAAATCAATGAAGTTCTCTGCCTGATCACCGAGATACTCTTTCATGTTCCCGATGAGTCGTCAAATACCTTTGGGTAGTGAAGTCGTACATTGATATTACATTCCTACCCAAGTTTTGAAGATTTTGAAGTTGTTGCTCGAGCTCTGAAGACCTCATCTCCAGCCATCATGCGTCATTGGCTTCTTGAATATGGATACCATACATGTATATCTTTTGATTTTGAGATGTAGATCCATTTTGTATTGCTCGCGAATACACTTTATATAGTTATATGACATGGATCTGCAGTGTATTTGATTGGCATCCATGATTTTATTTCATCATGAGAATGGGTATGCCTGCCTCGGTGAGACAAATTGATTTTTTGCAGATGGCACCTCCTGAACTCTGGTCCCTGGGCTCACTCGCTTTGTAAGTTGGTGAAGCTTTGTAATGTATTTCGACCATCATATGCTCTTCTTATCTCACCAGGGATGATTTTAAAGATGGAAATTTGTTTTAAAATGTAGAAACCTTAGCGAATCTTACTAATCCTTCATATGCCAACTATAAATTTTTAGCGACATTTTTGTAAAAATATTCAAATTTATAAGGATTTTATATATTTTTAATAAAATTTTGGCGATTTGTAAGGTAAAATAATTTTATCCTATAGAATTTGGGCGAATAATTTTTAAAATAGCGAATCTCGTTTTTGGAAAAACCATGGAAAATTAGCCCATGAGCGAAATTTAGCCCCATAAAATCATCCATGTACCTCACACATTAGGGGGCATCTGTTATAACCCTAAATTGCACCAGACATGCATACCTGGCATTAGGCCATCTTACTTGCTTTTTTTTGCAAGACATCACTGAACAACACTTCTAAAAAACCATTTTTTGAAGGTGTACACGCCCTGCACTACTACTGTCTGCGTACACACGCTTGTTGCACCACTATAGCCTGCGTACAGTAAAAAAAAGCGTGAAAAATGAAAATTGCAAAGGGATATGGGTTTTTGGGCCATTACCTAACCATTTGACCGCCCATATCCAGTCACCCCAACCATTATTATCTTTTAGGCCTATAAAATAAGGTGTTAGCGTCCCATTTCAAAAGAGAAGAACAAGATCATAAAAACTCTACCCATTTAAGTATTCCCCCTTTGACCCAATATTTTACAACCACATCATGAGTTTGAGAAAAAATTCCTTTTTGCCTCCATTGCAAATCCTTGCCATTTCCCTAGAGAGAACTGAAGAGGAGAAAAATACATGGAAGCATTTGGTGCATGGTGAAGAGGATCCTAAGACCGAGTTCGAGGAGCAGTTGCCATTCTCATATTGTAAACAATTTTTTTGAGATTAATCTAAAGAAATACTTTTTCCCTCCCGCCAAATGATGTCTTAAATCTTTATGATTTGTTTACATTTTTTGTTATGATGTCTAACCCACTAATCCATATATAGAATGCATTCTTGTAGTTTCTTGTTTGTATTTTGGTGAATGCAGGTTGGCCTTGGGAGGAGATCTGTAGTCAAGAAACAACTGAACGCAAAGGGATAGACATCAGACATGGAGTTTAAGGTATGCCTATTGGATCCCTATACTTTGTCTTTTATGTATGATTATGGGGTAATGTCGGGATAGTTGTAAAAAGTAGGAGACTTTAGACAGTTAGCTTTATCTCTACTTCAGAACCCTGGTGTAGTTCGTAGGGGGGTTTTCCCTCTATAGCAGAGGGGGAGATAGAAATCTAGTGATCAAGTGAGAGAGAGAGAGGTTGAAGAGAGAGGGATATATATATGGAGGGATGTAGAGTGGGATATACTGAGAAAGGAGGAGAGATAAGTTGAGAGAGAGTGTGAGAGAGAGATAGAGGTTTGGAGGGAAAGAAAGAGGGAGAGAGAAAGAGAGAGTGAGCAGGAGACAAGGGTAAATGTAGGAGAGAGAGTGAGGGAGAGGAGAAGGATAGAAGGGGAGAGAGGAAGAGAAAGAGAGAGTTGGGGAGTGAGATGGATATATAGAGAGAGGAAGGGAGGGGTTAAAAAAATAGGGAAGGAGAGAGAGCTATGGGGAGAAATGGGGGAGAGTATGGAAAAGAGAGAGAGAGAG
>ML776718.1:271075-282936 GCA_009831015.1 Picea engelmannii | reverse complement strand
TTGGACTGCGGGAGGGATTGAGGGAGGATGGAGAGAGATATAATTAGAGGGTGGGAGAGGGAGTAACGTGAAGAGAAGATGGAGGGAGTGAGTGGGGTAAAGAGAGAGATATGTGGGGGTATGTGAACAATAGGGGAGAGAGAGAGAAGGGGGGAGAGAGAGAGAGAGAGGAATATAGAGGGAGGCAGAGGGCGAAAAAGGGGGTGAGAGAGAAAGAGAGAAAGAAAATTATTTTATGTTAACAGGAAAACATTTGCATTCATGTTCCTAATAATGTGCACATGTTTTAGGAACGTGCATGCACTTTAGGATCACATGTGAATTCCTAAAGTGCACATGCATTATTTTCATTTCAATTTTTTTTCAAGCGAGAGTGAAAAATTTAGTGTATGTGTTTGTTGAGTTGGTTTCCTTGGATTTAGGTTCAGGATGAAAAACCTAGTGGTTTGGTCCACAAACACATAAAAATCTCCATTTTTATTAATACCTTTGTATATCTATGTTCTTGAATTTATTTTTCTATAGGCTACACTAATCAGTTGTTGATGAAACTGCAAAGAAAAAAAAATCGGCTATGCGTATTCTAAATATATACTTAAAAAAAAATTAATATTGTTTACTATTTTTAATCTATTTTTGTCGTGACATATATCAAAATCCTAAAATACATACCTCTTGTATTTGTGCTGTAATTTTTTGTTAGCTTAACAATTTTTAAAATGAGTTGTATGTTGCACTATAAGAGACCGATATCTAAAATCTAAAAAAAAAAAAAAAATTATAATGTTAAGACCCTTGTAGCTTGCACTAACAGGAAACATTGTAATTTCAAGGATATATTAGCTTTCATAATTAAAAAAATATATATAATTAATATTATAAAGTTTGAAAAGATACACTGCACTAGAACAACGGGTTCTCTACAATTGTTCACATTTTTGGAAGGAAATTCCATCACATTGTAATTTCAAGGATATATTGACTTTCATAATTAAAAATATATATATAATTAATATTATAAAGTTTGAAAATACACACCGCACTAGAACAATGGTTTCTCTACAAATGTACACATTTTTGGAAGGAAATGTCATCATTAAGGTACTCAACATTTTCACTAACGGAGACATATACCTTATATTTTGCTAGAAAAATACCATACCACTATTAGAAAAACTCAAATTTCACATAGTTATTTACAATTTCTATAAATAAAATTTTATATTCAGAAAGCTAATTCAATTTACTAAATTTCAAATTTTTACACCATATTCAAATTCATTGTAAAAGTACATTGAATAATCCATCCAAGTTAACATATTGTTGTTTTTCCATGTTTGCATTGCCACTAATGTGTCATGAGAGACCATCATTAGCTTGCACTCACTCATATATGCTCAGGAGCACCAAGTTGAAAGGGATCTTACCTTTCGTAATTTTGAAAAATATTTATGAGAATTTTAATGAGAATAAGCCCTCAAGGCCAATGTTTTTGAGTAATGTTTTATGTATGCTATGCTTTCTATGAACTATTTCTAGTATTTGTATTGTCATCTTCATTTCTATATTGATATACTCTTCATGTGCTGACTATTCTCCTGTGAACTTTATAGATTTACATTTATATAGTTTCTCTCATATTGATAAATAGATGGTTATGAATAAATTGTTGACATTGAGTAATCTATTCACTTGTTGTTACGAGGAAAATCTCTCCATGGCTAGGGTAAACCAAAACAAACAAAAACAACTGCAGAAATCAACTCTATCCCAAAAACATTCTATATAAACCAATATGAAGGCGAGATAAGAAAGAGGCCTACCTCGTCTAGATGTTCGATGAAGTCCACCATTGAGCACTTGAACCCAAAGCTATATACCTGCAACTAGTTCTCAACAAACAAGAAAAGAAAGCATATGGTGGTAATATAAAATGTTAGCACATTAGATAACATAATCCATTAATATACAAAACAAATACGCAAATGGATAATAACTCATATATTTGCAAGATATCAATTGGACGGGAGAGTATTTCTATCAATAAATGATCAACATAAGTGAAAATATTATAGACTTCCATGTCGTCATGGTTCAGAATAAAAAAACTAAGTTCCTTCCAGCTGGGCCTCCACCACTCCAATCCTCCACCAAAGGCAACCTCATAAGAGAGAAACAATGAGGTTCTCAATCAATAAGGGAAGAGCTTGGGGGCTGAACATTGTGTTCAGACTTAAAGGACAAAGGGATGCAGACTCAATATGAAGTAAATAATTTCTCTAGAGTAACTTTGCTCTCAAAGTTGAATTCCTTCTCTCCTTTCCATAGCTCATAATTGGCCTATTTATAGCATTCAAAATGGAATTGAAGGGACGATTCAAAACGTTTCTAGTATATGGAAGGCCAAGGATCATAGATATCTCGTCATGACATGGAAACCTGACCTTAATTTTCATTTTTTGGCACAAATCCCGATGTACACGGGTTGTAGTGGAGAAGCCTGCGTATACGCATGTTGTATAGTGTGCAAGATGCGTACATGTGGAAAAATATTAATTTTTGTCTCTGTATTTTATCAACATGGAAGATAAGTCTACATAGGGAAATGGAATAAGTCCCTCTGTGCAAGATTTCATAGGGTGAGGAAAATATTGCTATAACATATGCCCCCTAATGTGTGAGGTCAGAGGAGTATATGCAATGGCCGAAATAAATTATAAACAACCCATAAGTGGAGTGTTAGGAAGCCAACTGGATGAACTAGTTTCTCATTACATTCTGTACTGACTTTGCATACATGGTTGCCAATAAAATTATACTGCAGATCCATGTGAAAATATACCAAACAATTGTTTGTGGCCATGAATAGGAAAATACAAATGCGATTACATGCCAATAGTTGTCATAGTCACGAACAAGGCCCAGTAGAACGAGTCTCAAAACCAATCTAAATATATTTGTATACCATGGAGTAAAATCTGATCTCCCATGATCACTGAATTCATATAGGTACTGGTCCAATGAAAATGAAGCAAAAAATTAGTAAAGATGTGGCCACATAGTGATGTCTTCAAGTCTTCTACGCAATCCTCCAAGGGTGAAAGTATACATCATGTGAATAAAGGAGTTGAGGTCAAACACAATGAGACATCATTTTATTACCAATCATTGAGGTATACCATTAACAAATGCGAGACAACCTACCGATAATGAAAGTAGGTATCAAGGCATCGAGTACATTCTTACAAGTGTGAATAAAGGAGTCGGTGTCGAACACCTGAAGAGTCCATCGATCAAGATACACTGATGCATTCCCAATTGTCGATGGTGACAGAGCCTGCGACTGATGACTGCAAGATTCAAGGTACTCATAAGACTCTAGGTCCTGATTCCATAATAAATGAGTTGAAGTCAATGGAAAGAGACCTGCTGAAAGGAGAGAATTAAGGAATATCTCATCGGTCAGCACGAGGTACAAATTAGGAGCTTCATGATTTGGTGGAAATCAAACAAATAACATGTTCATGAACCAATGACCCTATGCATCTTTTGCTTGTGCAAAGTGTAAGCGGTACACAAAAAAGACCCTCTGAATAGCAGTCAATGATGAAAACCTCTGACAAAAGTGAGGAAACCATCAATAAGTCTAATGGAATCCAAGACACTACACAAATCCCAATGTGTGAATAGATTTCTTGTCATCGAACACAAGGGAAACCACCCAGTCAACGACCAATGATGAAATTTCAACTACTGGGTTCAAGGTTACCTACCAATGATGAAAGTAGGGCCAGGGTGCATGATAGGACTTATAATATCATGTGATTTTGAGACAAACTAAGGGTATGGCCGACATGCAAAGTCAAGAGTTTTGAGGACTGGCCAACATAGGTTAATAGACTTCCTTTGAAAAAGAGAATGAGACATATGGAGGACTCCAACAACATAGACACAATGATGAAACCATGAGATGCAAGAGGCATCAATGAAATTATCTATAGGGACTGGAAGAGTACCCATCGGTAGAGAAGACTCTGTAATGAGCTCAGCTTCTTAAGGCCATGCTAATCCCAAACTTATGATGATGAATGGACTCAATAACTTTGTTCTCTGTTCAAAGGAGACACAACTGCTCCCAACATAAGATAATACTCCCTTCCTGTCCGTCTTTTTATTTTTTTATTTTTTATATACAAATGAATTCTATGATATAGAGGAGGAAACGAGTGTCACTAGTAAGAAAAACTAGCTCCAGTAGTGGAACATACCTATTCTCAATGCAAGGAGATGCATACGGGAGATGGACACTTGGGGGAATGTTCCCTCCTAGGTATAGGGTGTCAAATTGTCAAGGTTATAAATAAAGCTCTACTTGGTTGAGGATGAAAAAATGTTGAGGAAAATGGTTTATAACGCAAAGCAAGAACCAGCTATAGGCTCAATATTGAAAGTGAGGGAATGAAATGCAATCACAAATTAACACCAAAAAATGTCCTTTTTTATGTCTTTTAGTCTACTTGGTGTGAAAAAGGGATAAACTTGTGCCAAATAGACATATTTTCAAATCCAATTTACGAGTATGAAAGAGACAAGTTCACTCGACAATCTTTTCACTTTTTGATAACCATTCAGAAAAGAGCTTAACTAAGACTCGCGACCTTTCAAGTTCAATTTAATGAGTGTGAAAGGGACAAATCACTCGAAAATATTTTCTCTTTTTGAACGAGTTCGAAAAGAGCTTAACTAAGACTCACAGATGATGTTCTAAGAAGCATGTAATGGGGGGGGGGAAAGGCTCCCATGCAAGACTTCTGTGAAAGGTTAGTAACTTACAAAGAGATGACACAAGCTTGGGAAAACCCAAATCTGTCCAAGTCAAGGAGGATAAAATACTTGCAGAGGTTACGTTATCTACAATATATCGAAGAACTCCCCTTATCTAGAAGGGTGTAAAAGAAGGAAGTCAAGGCTCTACAAGATCATTCCAATCAAAGTAAACCACCCTAGGACTTGGAGGGAGCATACTCGAAGAGAGTGGAATGATCCCTAGTGAAGAAGGTACAAAACTAGAAATTATAAGGACACGGTCGAAGGATGCATCACCCTTCAAAAGAAGAGTGGGATTTACCGAATATTGCATCAGCAATGTCACTTCCTTAGGCTTTTCACTCTCTAAGAGAAGAGTGGAATCGGCCAAAGATTGCATTGGCATGACCACTTCTTCAACCGTTGGTGGAATAGGATGCGAGAAAACAAGGTCAAGAGATGCATGATCTCCAAAAATAGGAGTGGTTTTTGTCGAAGATTGCATTGGCATGACCACTTCTTCAACCGTTGGTGGAATAGGATGCGAGAAAACAAGGTCAAGAGATGCATCACCCCCAAAAATAGGAGTGGTTCTGGTCAAAGATTGCATCGACACGACCGTTGGTTGAACAGGATGCGAAACAACAAGGTCAAGTGATGCATCATCCCCTAAAGGAAGAGGGGTGTCAGTTGAATATTGCATCGACATGACTGCTATATCAACCAAAGAAGGTTGGGAATCCAAAGACAACTTAGAACCAGAAGGAACCCCAGGAAAGGACCACACTTCTTGTACCACAATAGTAGCAAGTCACAAACAAGTAAGGTGATATCCTTTGCAAAGACTATAAAGGAACATGATCTTACTTCGTACGCATCTAGGCTTATCAATCGTATGAATGCCCCCAACATGACTTGCAGTGGCTGGTGACATGCTCCCAACATGACTTGCATAGGATGGTAGAAAATCCCCAACATGACTAGTAAAGGTTGGTGATGAATCCCCAACATGACTAGCAGAGCTTGGTGATGTATGTGCAGTGTGACTAGTGATGACTAGACTTGTGCCCCGAGCATGACTTGCAGTGGCTAGTTGTTGTTCTTCAACATGACTAACATAGGTTGTTGACATATATCCAACATGACTAACAGAGGTTGGTGATATAATGTCAGTATATGGATGACCCTCACAAGATGCAGTCGAGGAAGGTAGGGTCCAAGGATCGTTAAAATATGAAGTGTGGAAAGCAATGGACCTCCCTATCAAGATGAGCCTACTAGACATGGCATAAATGTGATGACTCGATGT
The DNA here is from genome assembly GCA_009831015.1 of Picea engelmannii. NCBI lineage: Eukaryota > Viridiplantae > Streptophyta > Pinopsida > Pinales > Pinaceae > Picea > Picea engelmannii. Next base: position 276,821 of record ML776718.1, on the reverse strand, counting down.
CGTGAAGTCAAAATTTCCCATAAGGGAATAATATATTTCTACACCGATATTCTCAGTTGTTGGCTAAGAATTTTCGATCACAGGGATTGACGGTCCAATAGATTCATTAGGACTAGAGTATGCAAAGGATAATTGGTTGATCGTCACGATCTTCCCTTCACGAGGAAAAAAAAGAGTACAGAAGATAGACGATATGACGACGACCATAGCATAGGTCCAATTGCATCCTAGTAACAAGTTATAATCAAGAGCTGCATCAACTACCTCTACCTCTACCTCTACCATCTTCCCACCTAACTGGACTAGAAAGGCTAGAAGAATACCATGAGGGCGGAAGGAATGACCTTCAAAAGTAGTCAACATGTTTGATGACCTCAAAAGAGTCAGAGAACCGACATATTTCCAATAGATTAGGGACATCACACACATAGCATCGCCTTCATCAACAACCGCATGTTTGATGGTATAATTTGAGTACTCCACGTGGATTTGGAAATCCACACGGTAAGGCAAGTGAGGCTTCACATTTGTGACTTCAAACTTGATAACTTTTGAGCCACTGGATTCTAGAGCTCCTAAAGAAGATAGTAAGGCATTCCTTTGTGAAGGACATGTCTGGATTACCTCCAAATATGGCATCGCACAAGGGGTTTGACCCAGGTCCTCAATAATAGAGTAGTTATGGGCGGCTCTAGCATTTGGATTGTGGGTAGAGCACTTGAGTACTCCTTTCAGAATACAAGGTGGTGGATCTGGTTTTTCAATCTATAAGTTTGTCTCTGGGGGATGAGGAGGAGATTCTAGACCAGGAATATCTTCTGAAGAGCTATAATCTCGATATTGAGTGGCTACATGAACTTTTATATCGACCATATTGATACAAAAACGGTCTCTGTCTTGCAACGACGGGTTTTGACTCTCACCAACCACATTTTTGGCATTTGAATAGCTTGAGGCCATGTGTTGGTTATGTGGTAATGGATTCATGAGCATGATGGGAGACATAGATAATAGCCTCCCTTCTTCTGCAAGTTTGGGGCATAAATGGGTAAGGTGATCATCTGTGCAAAGATTACAGGGAAACTCCACCTTACGTATTTCTCATTTTCCCTCTCTAGGATAATCATTCGTCTTCTCATTATCATCGTTGTCCTTTGGTTTATTACCATTTTTCCCACCCTTATGAGTATTACCTCCTTTATTCTTATTCCCTCCTCATTGTTGGTTACCGTTTGGGTTGGATGACGTTTGCACATAATGTACATCCACCGATTGAGTGGGGTTGGAAGACATAGACAAAGCTGGCCCCCCCATAGACTGGTTTAGAGACAACACCTTCATATGTCTTGTTACCGAGTCTACAGACTTTACATTGGCGGTACCTACAATGTCATTGGCATGAGGTCCGAGCTTTCTCCTAGGGTCGTAAGTTAATTGTGGTGCATCTGGAAGAAGGTGGTACAACATCCCAGACTGAGCATATATCAAGTCTAACTGTTGAGCTCTAAAAATTGCTTCTTCCTCAGTGGTAACCCTAGAATTAGTAATGTCCTTAGAGATAGGAGCGTGCAAAGAATTAAGGAACCATTCTAGAAGAAAGGTCGAGGATATATGGGTCTTAATCAACCTCTTTCATCTATGTCACTTCTGGATATGGTCCAAGATATGAGTGGCGGTATCATGACATAAAGTAGACAACAATTGTAGGCCAGCATCGTAATGAATGGGCAACTGGAAGTGGTTAAGGAAAACCAACACCAACTAACTAAAAGTCCCATAGCCCTCCCTAGGTAGCTCAATATACCATTTTGTAGCAACTTTGATGAGGGTGGATTGAAATAATATTAATCAAATAGAATCGTCATTAAGGGAATTCGATGAGCACCAAAGGTGAAAGGTAGTGACGTGATCACCATGATCCTCTCCATTTTTACCCTCGAACTTCAGGATATCTGAAGGAAGCTTGGTGGGGACAGGGGGCCATGTAGGACCATGACTCACAGGGTCGTTCATTAACTTAGACAAGTCTAGAAGATTAAGCGTGGCCAGAAAAGGGAGACGGGCTTAGGACATCTGGCCCCAAGCTCCCAGGAAAGATTGTGCTTGAGGAATTGCAACCCATCCAAGTTTCTGGTAAGCACCATGGCCCTGTCCTGGATTATAAGGGCCTCCTCCGAGCTGACTCATAAAAGGTTGATTGGGCATCATTCCAATAGGAATGTTCTGTTGAGGGTTATAAAAATTTCCCCCAGCCGAACTAGATCCAGGTTGGGGGTTTCCCAAAGCATGAAATTGACCTCCTCTGAGTGGGAATCTAGAGGATAGAGGTGGATTCCTCATGCCAAATGTATTGGTCAGAATCGGCACCGAGGAGGTAGGGGTGTAGGGTGGAACTTGAGAAGAATCTTTTCTGCCAGATTGGTTGTTCCACCCAGAAGTAAGAGGATTGGACCTAGGGTTAAAAGCAGGAATGCCTCCCTTATTAGGAGTCCTTTAAGGAATTTGAGAACCACCAAATGAAAATTGAGTATAAGGAGGTGTACTGCCCCCAAGCCTAATGCTAGCATTAGTGTCAGTTGTTGGGATGGCGCTTGAAAAATGCAAAGTTAAATTCGACATACCATAGAAAAAAGGACTGGACGCCATAGGGATGGAATGAACATTATAGCCCGGTGAGTGACCAAGAGACCCAAAAGGGTTCGAGGCGGTAGATTAAGCATTCCCTATAGACCGAGCCATAGTAATGATGGGTTCCTTTGGTACTACAACCATTGTGGTTGTAGGAGTAGAAGGGGTTCCATTAACTATAGTGGGTGTGGGAGCCGAAGGGCTCCCAATGTTCTTAATACTAGGTTTAGTACTCATCCTTATAGAATCACAAGTCTGAATAGTGGATGTGTGTGTACCACGCCTAATAACTCTACACCTTCTAGAAGGTAAAGACTTGAAATTCGATGGTAATTGTAACAAGCGACGGGACCAGCGGGGAGGCTGGTCCAACTCCATGATGAATTAAGACTCTAAAGATAAAAAGTATATATCCTAAGGCCAACTAGTAATAAAAGAGCACAACAAAAGTCAAATGACCAATATGCATGCAAATGAGGTAAAGTGGATGAGTGGCCTCCTCCCCTAAATAATGTATGTATCGCCCAAGAGGGGCCTGAGACTCCTTGCTAAAGATCATAGGTAACATAATCAATTATAAGGGCCCTCATTGGATTAACAACCAGTCGGTCAGATCCCCCCAAAGAGGTAATCCTCCATAAATGTTGTGTGTTGTCTGACCCTTATCTAACCCAAGGTACCTGCAGAATAACCCCTGCAACTAACCTATGAGATACCTAAGTCAAGAAACTAATAAACCATTGTATAACAGATACACAGGCGAGCAGTTGTAAGTCATGTCCATCGTATGGGCAAGGTAGAAAATCCTGAAACCTTGAAAGCACCACCTCTCACGGAGGTAAAGGCACTAGCAAGATCCCCATATACGAATAGATCCCTAGAAATATCTCTGATGCTAGGAAGGTATCAGGGGATATCCCTTCAATCGACTTTGTGCGACCACGTGATTAACTCTGGTGTGAGCGGAGCCTCCTGATCTTACCAATTATACAATGGATTTCTCCACTTGCTTTCTCAGAAACATATGTTGATTTAATTTCCTTGGAGAAGTTTACTCACAAAATCCTATTCCAAGGCACTAAATCCTAAGCTAGTTTGTGCACCCTAGAAAATAAAATTGTGACTAATCAATTTTAAATTATAGCATTAATTTTAGTGGTCGTGATTACTCAAAAAGGTATGGTAGTGAAACTCATGATGTTATGACTCTACAAGATAAGTAAATATGAAAATAATGCAAAGTCTTAACTTTAAATTTCAATGAATGAGATGCTTCTAATAACAAATTCAATTTTCAATTTCAACTCTGCAATTCTGAAGTAAAAATGCAATCTTTCACTATATGCACTAAGCTAATGACAAGGACTGAAAAGAAAAAAATGCCAAGCAATGCAAAATGCCTATCTTTTTGTATTTTCAATATAATAAGAATGAAAATGCGGGGACTGAAAAGAAACTTGATATATAATCCTACTGTGTATAAAAAGAGATAACTCAAGAAGGATACCAAGCAAAAAAACACCCAGCCCAATGTACAAGAAAAATAAACAATGAAAAGGTGATGAGAAACACTTCGCCCAGAAATTCAACCAAAGATAGATTTCATGTCATCCCACAAGCACTTAACAGGCACTACAGAGACCCAAGAAGGCTCAACAAACATCAAATCCAACCCAACAATCACCAGACCAAGCAAACAAGCAAGAAAAACTGATGTACGTGATTGTTTGGGAAAACATAGCGTATATACGCAACTTGCAGTGGGGCAGCCTGCATATGTACACGCCTGTCAGGGAAAAAAATGTGTATATGTTTCAAAACAAGTCCAGGCAAGGGAGAAAGGCTGAAAACTCAGACCCAAAGTGAACAATATCTTTCAAGCAGTGATACGATAAGAAACACAAAAGAAACAAGAGAAATCTAAGGAGAAAAATACTCCAAACCCTAAGAAAGAAGATTCAATCCCCAGTATGGTCATTGATTCTATTATGAGGAAAATCCCTCTATATCTAGGGTAAACCACAAAAGACATAAATGACTGTAGAAATAAACTCTATCCCAAAAACATGCTATATAAACCAATATGCAAGTGAGATAAGAAAGAGGCCTACCTCGTCCAGATGTTCGATGAAATCCACCATTAAGCACTTGAAACCAAAGCTATATACCCGCAACTAGTTCTCAAAAAACAAACAAAGAAAGCATATGGTGGTAATACAAAAAGTTAGCACATTAGATATCATAATCCATTAATATACAAAACAAATACTCCCATGGATAATAACTCATATATTTTCAAGATATCAATTGGATGGGAAAGGAGTATTTCTATTAATAAATGATTAGCAGAAGTGAAAATATTATAGACTTCAGTGTCGGCACAGTTCAGAACCGAGAAACTAAGTTCCTTCCAGTTGGGCCTCCACCACTTCAATCCTCCACCAAATGCAAGCTCATAAGAGAGAAACAATGAGGTTCTCAATCAATAAGGGAAGATCTTGGGGGTTGAACACTGTGTTCAGAATTAAAGGACAAAGGGATGCAGACTCAATATGAAGTAAATAATTGCCCCGGATGGGGTGACACACGGCATAGAGGAGGTGACACCCGGACTCGCACTCAGCTCTGGTTTAATGGCTGATGGCCGCCACCCACACATCCGCATTAACGATGGTGGACGACCATAGCAGAGGACATGCGACGGAGGTACTCCTCCCTCGCGCGACCATTAACCCCCCCTGCGCACACGGATTCATCGCGAATATGAATGGACGGAGGCTTCGGCAGTTTGGTTATGTTTTTTCTTTTGAGCCCGAGCAGCGAGGGAAGGCTTCTGGTGCGGCTTTGCCATGGTTATTTACCGCCTTCTCTCTGCACTCTGAGAAGATTTTCCAGGAATGGTGTCTTGCCTGCGCCCAGCACCCGCAGCTGCTCTCGACCTGGATTTTTTCTAATTCAGCTCTGCATTTGATTGGCATTTGCTTGGGTACAATGGTCAGGAAGAGAGGAAAGCCTCGACGGGGTTCAGCTTGGGACGCACACAAAGCGCAAAGGCGCCGGGAGTAGGAGCTTGAACGTGCTCTGGCTTTGGCGTCTTCCATTCTCAGGAAGAAGGCTC
>ML776718.1:209825-231124 GCA_009831015.1 Picea engelmannii | reverse complement strand
ACTTTTGTTTCAGATCATTCACTTGCATCAATGCTCACCTAGAAAGATGAATAAGGGAATGAGTGCCCCATTTCATTCATGAGAACTATTCTACAAGGAGATGAGTTGAATTTTCTAATGATTGATAAACAAGATTTTTCTTTTTATAAGGCAATCAAACAATTTATACCCTATATATTAAAAAAAAACAAGGTAATAATGCATCACTTGGCAATAAGGCCAATATTTGTACAAAAAGAACTCAACGAGAAGACAAGAAAATTGATGAATTCCATCTAGGATTTCAACCTAGAGTTCAAACCTACTACTATCATCAAAGGGAAAGGCCTATGCAAGCTAGTTACTAAAGCTCTAGATATAGTTGATTCATCAAAAGAGGGCTAGGAAAATGATCTCTCACTCTACATGTAGGAATTTCTCTACGTGGTTACCCAAACTGATTCTTGGCATAATGATCTCAAATAGTACTTGCAACATGGAACGTCTCCTGATCACCTGAGTTCTAGTAAAAAGGGACTTGAATCTCAAGTCTTCCTAGTATCATCCCATTAATGAAAGCTTATTTCAAAAGAAATATGGTAGTGTACTTCTTAAGCACCTAGAGAATAAAGATGGTAACAAATTCCTCACAAAATTGTATGAAAGATACACCAAAGGACACATTTTTGATGAAATTGTAACCCATAAAATCCTAATAGATCGTTTTATTGGCCAATATTTTTTAAATACTCTCATGCTTATGTTTGAAAATGAAAGACTTATAAAAAATTTGCTAGCTGAGAGAAGAAACCCATATTTCATTTGCAACATGTGGTTGTTGAACAACCATTTGAGAAATGGGGACTAGATGTTATTGGTGAAATCAACCATCATTATTATAGAGAATACTAGTACATTCTGATTATAATCAACTACTTCACATGATGGACCGAGGATATACCTCTGACACATGTAAATGAAGATGCTATAATTAAATTTCTAGAGAATCATCTCATCACTAGGTTCATTGTTCCAACCACTCTTGTTTTTAATAATTCTACATATTTTTCTTCTATGAAGTGAACTAAGTTTTCTTTAGATAGGGGGATCATTTTCTGATATGCAACTAATTATTACCCCCATGGAAATGTGCATTAAAAAAAACCTCATTTGCATCCTAAAACAAACTATAGTTGGCCATCATAGAAATGGGCACAACACATTACCCAACGCTCTCTAGGATGATAGAGTAACCCCAAAATCATCTCTCAGAACATCTCCCCACTTCGTAGTTTATGGGAAATAATTCATCATTCCCCAATTATTTTGTTTCCATCTATCTATTTATCCCAGACCTCGCGTGGGAATAATTACCCAATCATCCAAATAAGTGTTTTGGACATATCATTGGTTACCTTTGAGGCTTCACTCACACATCTAAAAATCATTGATGCAATACTCAAAATTTGATAGAATTCCCAAGGTTTTGCATGTGAGGAATATGCTTAAGACAAAACATGCATACCTAAAATAGTTCTCACGAACATGTGCCATCCCACATGCATATTAAAGGATGATTGACATTCCCCCATCCACCTATCTATAAGAGGATAAGGTAAAGGTAAAGGGACGATAAAGTAATATAAGAACATGTGTGGAATGAAGGTATCTCTATCCAGGCTATGGATGTTCTCTAGTAGTGGAGAAGGCATGTGATATTTGGGTGAATCTACTAGGGATAGACATTAATAATATAGAAACCCTAGAGAATACAAACACTTAGCTTGAATTTTCAGCATTCCATACATATAATTACCTTGTGATACTGTTATGTCCTTTAAGGGAGAAGTAAGACATGGATTGAACTTCATATTATTGCATCACAATTGTAACTAGTGATCTTCTCAAACTAGAAATGAACACACATCTAGATGATTTCAAATATAAGGTACAGTGGGTCCCTCTAGGATAAATAATATGTTCTTCATCATGGTAAAATCTATTAACATAACTAGTAATTTTCTTAAGGTTTGTTTGTAGAGATTCACAATTTCTTATAGTCTGTTGCTAATTGTTGAGATAGAACCCCCTCCCCCCCATACTATTTTTTGACTCCAACATTTGATGGAAGAAAAAATAACATGGGGCCCCTCCTATTTAGATATATGTACCTTCATGAAATCTACTATATGTTTTCTTCCTTTACTTTGAAATTTTGTTTATGGAGTGTTATATCTAAAAATACCACTTCTATACATTTTTTACATTGGCCTACTCATTTACACATTTGTCAACCACGTTTTTTGAGGTTCCTATTAAAAAACATGTTTTTGTATGGTATATGCACCCTGATACACATGCAACATGTGTACATACACAACCTAAATACCTAACAGTCTGTGTGTACTCTCAAAAGATGCAAAAATTAAAAATTATGGACTTTTCGACGGAGTTTACAGGCTATTTTGGGTTGCACAACCATTTTACCTACTATATCCCTTATGAAAATATAATAACCATGATTTCTCCATATAAAGGGCCCTAGGGGGGTCATTTGGACAAATGAAAGAAGAGGAAAGTGAACTCTGCCAAAATTTCTCCCTTTTATTCCAAGAATTTTTCATCATGTTTTGAGTTTTCATCCTCAACATTCCCAATCATTCATCCTCCTTACATAATCCATCCATTTCATTCTATTGGCATGTTGGTTGTGAGGATATCACTTTGGGAATGGTTCACTTGGATTCTAATTAGAGGAACCCATATGAGGTTCATGGAGCGGTGTCAGAAAGAGTAAGGTCGTATATTATAATCTTGTTACCAATAAAAGAGAATTTTCTTGCCCCAAATCTATGTGTTTTCATGTTTATGTTTCTAAATTGCTTTCATGAATGTTTAGGCCTATAAATGATCTTGGTGATTATGCATATCCTATTGTATAGTTTTCTTTGAACTTGTTTCATGGAAGCATTGGGAGGAGGCCCACAATCGAGGAACGAACAATGAGAGGAGAGGATCCACTACAAACGATAGGACTTAAGGTGCATACCTTGATTTTCTCTTCCTTTCCTTAATTGTCATTAGGTCTTGTTAGATTTGGGTGGAATAAGAGTAATTTTGTATTTTAAGGTGTCATTGCTCTACCTAGTCACTAGAACCTGATTAGGTGGATTTTTCCCCAAAGCAGAATTGGTGACTCCATTGGGGAAGCTCTATAGGGTCTTGTTAGGAGATTCTTTTTGGTTTGAATTCCTGTTTTTTTTTGTGCTTTCTGAGTCTTTGAGAGAATCTGGTCACTTTCCAGGTGCTTACCAGTTTTCCTGATCTGGGTGGTCATTCTAAATTTTATCTCTTTTTGAGTTTATTTATTCATATATGTTCCATGGTCTATAACCATCCCACGTAGACCCACTTCCTGAGTTTAACCCAACCCATGGATATACGCATGATTCCTGTGCACAACACACACGTTGTTCTTTTGAAAAGTTTTTTCAAAAAAGTTTCATTTCTTCCCGGAAAATTTTGGCTTCTTAGGTCGTTCAGACTTCCAGAGACCATTGTTAACTATTGTTGGACAAGATTTAAGTCTCATATTGTTTAATGAAATTGTAAATAAATCCTCTTGTATAGTTTTATTTGTCTCTTTCTGTCTTTTATGAAGGTTGAAGGTGTACATTTAAGCTTTAGGTTATCCTTTGGATTCTTGTGAATCCCTGCTTTCTGGTAGTGGTTTAGGACCTGAATCGGTCTCTTGGTTGTTCTCCTTCTCTCTTGGTATGCTTTGAAAAGAAAGTAAATAGTTGATTTGTTGTTTTCATTTCACAAGAATATAAAAATCAAAATAATTGTAGTTAAGTTTAAGATTTCTCTTCTCTTCCCTTGCTTTCATTTTCAAAAAAAAAGAAAAAGAAAAAGAAGCTTCTTAGTTGCATTTTCATGTTACATTGCATTGTTTGTGTTTTATATTTCAAAAAGAAAAAGATCTTAGTATAAGCTAAATTGTTTTCGTCCCATTTTGAAAAGAATTTTAAAGGAAATGAATAGTTGTTTGTTTTCTTCCTTTAATTTTCTCGCGTTGAGGACAAAATTGCATTGTGCATTGTTGCATCAAAAAGAGAAAAGTTTGCATTTCAAGTTTTTGAAGGATTGTTAATGAATTTTTCTTGAAACTCTTTTTCATTTGTAGAATTAGTGTAAAATATTATTTTCCAGTGTTCTAATTAGTTCTTTTTTACAAGAATCTCAAAAAACATAAATTGCATTTTTGTTCCTTGAGAAAGAAAATCTCATAAAATGAATGAATTAATCTAAAATATATTAGTAACACTTTTTCTAGGGTTCACCAATAGCTCAGGCTTGGGCCTTGGATTAGGCATGGAGAGGTAAACTTTTTGTGGCCAACAAAAACTTAACTTGGGTGTATGTGCTAGAGTGTGAAAAATGCACCTTGTAATTACTCAATCCGGGAAGCTCCTCTAACACAAGAGATAAACATGAGGTAGCATGGGGGATGGTGAGAAAGATATCCACTCTCGATCCCAAAAAAGAATTTGGGAGAGTGTGTATTGGGGGTGAATCTTGTAGCGTTACTCACCCAACTTGTGTTAGACCTTTGAGACACTTGGATCTATCTAAGGTACTCTAAGAGTGATTATGGACCTATTGTGTTTCATGCCTTAGGAGTAGCTTCAAGATTAGTTTCCCTTCCCATGCACTCACCTGACTATCGACTTCCCCCCCCTTGGTTGTTGATTAAAAGTTGGTGGCCTAGTATCCATTATATAGGTTGATACACAAGTAACTGTGATGGGTGTATCACGGTACCTGAGGAAAACACTTTACTCATTGGGAGACACCCAAAGGGGTCGTCGGTCAGAGGTATGGGTAAATTCTTCTCCTATCCATTCGTCTTCCTTTTTGAATTACTTGGACAATCAAGACTTCATCTCCATGGGTTGGAAGCATTATGAAGGGTAGTTTGTTTGGATTTAATATATTTAGAATTTTCTTTTTAGTGGTGTTCTTTGTGCTCCCTAGTTTTCCATAGCGAGTTAATCAGCCATTTATTTGGACTCGGGACTTCATCCACCTCGGTTGAAGATTTGGAAAAGTTATTTGTTTGCGATGTTTCTCTTAGGGATTTTTATGGGAGTGTTTCTTTGTGTAGTTGGGATTAGGTTGTTTAAGTGTCAACAATTTTCGATCATTGATTCAAGGTGTGTGACCAACCGCTTTGCTGGTTGGGAATGACCCCTGTTCTTTCTCTTGAAATTGTTCAACCACCTCCTAGGCATGGGTTTTTATACCACTAGTTTTCCAGAGTCAGTGTGTGATAATTTTATGGACTTAAACGATCACGCAAGGGAGGAACCTATGCATAATATCTTCATGTCCAAAGTTGTTGATGATACCAACCAAGGAACCCCTTTGCAAATGAATTATGGTGCTTTTACTTTCTTTGGAAACTTTGGTGTCCCTTTGATGGCCACTTTGAACATTCCTGGGTTGAATGTGGGACTACCAGTTTTTTTGGGTACCATTTTGAATATCCCAAATTCTCTTTATGATTTTCAGTTAATAACCTTATGTCATGAAATCATGTCGATGTTCCTTCATCAACAAAGTATTCTCCTTCTCCTTCTTCCTTCTCTGGTGAAATTCTAGCTACTAGTAATCGAAAGTCTAAATGAAATAGAAAGAGGAAGAATAGGAAGAAGAAGTCACCAACCTCTATGAGTCATGTTGGAGATAGGTCATCAACCTCTGCAATTCATGTTGAATACTAGCACCCAGCCTCTACAAGTCATGTTGTTGTTAAGAACCTAGTCCTTATGAGTCATACTAGAGTGAAACAAGGAGCCTCTGCTAGTCATGCTAGAAACATGAAAACAACCTCTAATAGTCATTTTGGAGAGTTGTCAACAACCTCTGCCAGTCATGTTGAAGAAAAACAACCAACCGCTACAAGTCATGATGGGGGCACAAGTCCAGTAACTACTAATCATATTGGCAATAGGTTTGTAGCCTTTATGAGTCATGTTATCAACCAATCACCAACCTCTGCAAGTCATGTTGGATATGTGCAACCAACCATTGTGATTCATGTTTGGGGCATGAGTCTCATCAATGCGAGTCATATGAGTGATATGTTAACAACCTTTTCTATTCATTTTGGGGGAAAGAAACCAACCACTACTAGTCATGCTAGGGGAATTGATTATGTTGAGAAACCTAGATGGATAGGACGTAAACCTAAGTTCCTTTGTAAGCTTTGTGAGGGAAATTATCTTACTCTTCTATTACTTGGCATTCCATAGGTACGAATATTTTGGTCCATGTCTGCAAGATCTTATGATTCTAAGTCTTCTTTGTTTTCCCAATAGTCTATGCAGCCTTTGGTTGATGAAGTGTTCATGCAGATGCAATGTTTGACTGATCCCACTCTTCCTTTGGGGGGTGATGCACTTTTATACCATGTCGTCTCACAATAAATTCAGTGAATGGTTGAAAAAGAAGTCATGCCAATGCAATATTTGGCTGATCCCACTCCTCTTTTGTGGGGTTAGGCTCCTTCAAACCATGTTGTCTCAAAACCTTTTCATCTAGTGGTTGAGAAAGTCATCACATCGTTGTAATATTAGATTGATCCCACTCACCTCTTGGAGAGTGTTGAGTTTACCAAATTGGTCATGTCGATGCAATATTTGGCTAATCCCACTCTTCTCATGGGGAGTGATGTGTCTACCGACTATGTTTCTAGCATTTCTAGTTTAGTACCTTCATAACAAGGTGACATTTCCCTCACTTTGAGAACACACCCTCCAAGTCCTAGGATAGTTTCCTTTGATTGAAATGACCTTGTTGAGCATCACCTTCCTTCTTATGCACCCTTTCAAATAAGGGTTGAATTTAATTCAAAAAAAGTTTACCGATGTATTATGGATGAAGGAGCCTCCGCAAGTATTTTATCCTCCTCGGCTTGGCAATATTTGGGTTCTCGTGAGCTTGTTTTTTATTCACATGAGTTGTTGTATTTTGATAGACGTCCTAGTGAGTATTTGGGGATTCTTCCTCATTTTCATATCGTGTTAGCTGGGAAGACTTTCCTTGTCGGTGTTATAGTGGTGCAAGGCCTATTAGATTTCAATATGCTTCTCAGGCATGATTATGCATATTCTATGAAAGTTGTGGTGTCTACGCTCTTTCGGGTGATGCATTTCCCTCACAATGGAAACATTGCCACTATCGACTATTTGGAATATGATAATCACCATCCTAATTCGGCATTAGTTCAGGCTCCCCTTTATATGTTCCTAGTGTTCGTGTAGACTCCACCCCACCATGGATAAATTATGTGGCGTCTTATCCTTGATGTTCAATTGATTCTGAGAAGGAACCTATGTAATCATTTTTTCCTTCTCGATACATGGTCTCAGTAATTTATTAGTTGGAGGAATGGGAGCCCTTGCTTCCCTCTCTTGGTATAAGTGATCTTGAGTTTCCTTTCCATTCTGATCTTGTTGTTTTTAGATCCTCAAGCCATTTTTCTTGTGATTCTTCCCTAATAGAATCTACCAGTCCTAACCAGAACCTCCATCATCATATGGAATATGGTTAGTTTTTCTCTCCCTTTGGGAATGTCGACCTTCCTCTTTCACATGATTTCTTGGATATTGAATTACCTTTGTATGAGGATATCCTTGATTCCATGACTACAGATTATATACTGTGGGAATAATTTCACCATGGTTTGTGTTTTCTTCCCTTTTGGGAGACTTTCCAGGTTGACTATCGAAGATGCTCTTGATTATATCCTAGCAGCGGGCTCTAACTGAACTACTACAATGCATGAGTCATAAGGTCGTTTGGTGACGTGTACCATATTATACAAACCATTTTTTTTGTTTTCAAGTTTTGTAATTAGTAGCACCTCTTATTTTCTGAATTTTCTATCTATATTGGATTTATTAACTTCTAGATGAGTGTTATTATCCTTATATGAAGAATCTTGGACACATTTTTCTTTGACATTTGTTCATCGTATCGATCCGTTATGAAATGTATTGACCTCAAAGTTGGAATAGAGGTTAGGGTTTTCCCTTCTTTCATTTTTTCATTATCCGTTTCTAGTTCATTTGGCCTTAAGATTGACCCCACTGAACTACGACACTAAACTTCGTTGCTTATAATTTTTTGTTACTTTATGTGGTAGAGACTTCCTTCCATGGGCATCCTTGTTAGATCATTTTTTTTTCATTTGGTACCCACGCTGAAGTACTACATAGGCATGGGAGCCCTATTTAGTCTCATTGTGAATTTGTGTTGGAAGCCTCATTCTCCTCCCTAGTCACCATATTCAACTTTTCCCATGGGACTCCCCTAGAGCATAGTTTAGTTTCTTTAAAGCTCAACTAAACCATGAAAGAGACATATGGAAAGAGATTATTTATCATTTTCATCCTCATAGATTACATATGAAAAGGAACCCCCTTGGAGTCTCCTTTAGCCTCTTTTCAGACTCCCTAAAATTGAAAAGATTGTTGATCGATCTTGTTTCCCTTCACACTCATCAAAGTGAAATTTGAAGTAACTTTTTTCCGGTGATAGTTTACCCCTTTTTCGGTCCGTATGGATAATTGACAAAAACGGTACACCTTAAGAGCTACAGTTTGCTAAGACAGTATTCTGAAGTATAATTTTATCCTTTTTTTGGGCCCAAGGGACTAAATTTACAAAAAAGGGCCATTTTCCATGGTTTTGGTTTATCTCTTTTTTGGGCCTTGGAGATTATTTATAAAAAAGGAAACCCTTGGAGTCTTCTTTAATCCCTTTTCAGACTCCCTAAATAAGAAAATATCATCGACTAACCCTTTTTTTTTCACGCTCGTTAACTGGTCCAGAAAGAACATATATTTGGTACAAGTTTACCCCTTTTCCAACCAATAGATTAACTAGGAAAAATGAATACCTTGGGGGGTACGTCTTGCCAGGTGAGTTTTCCCAGATATTAGTTTATCTCTTTTTCGGGCTGGGGAACGTAACTTACGAAAAAGGAACTATAGTTCTCCTTGGTATAAGTTTAAAACCTTTTTGGACCTCAAAGACTCAACTTACGAAAAATGTGCACCATGGGAGATTCGTCTCATTGGGAGATTATTCCCAAGTTTTAGTTTATCCTTTTTCGGGCTTGGGGATCTAAATGTACGAAAAAGAACACTTTGGAGTCTTATTTTAGTGTTTTTCAAACTCTCTAAAAGTTAAAAACAATTGATCTTACCTTCTTTGGGCTCGTAAAACTTTACATTGAAGGAATTTCCTTTGCATCAATCTGTAATTACATTGCATGTATCACTCTTGCATAATTGGCCTAATGTCAGATCCATTTTGTTGTTGGTGAACTTTCAGATCGTTCCTTAGGTGCAGGCCTTGCAACATTTTTTCCTTTGCGATCTAACACCCTGACCCATGTAGGAATTTTCCTGAGTGTCCCTATCCTTCACCTGTCTCCCTGCACTAAACATCAGTATGTTCCATGCACTTGGAACGATTTTTCTTTCCCACAACACTCATTCCTTCTTTGTAATCGTTCTTTTATTATTTTTCAAGATCATTAAATATATGAAAAAATAAAAAATAAAATATTCAAAAAAAGAGGGGACATGAAACATTCTCTTTTACTGATAGCAATCTAGTCACCCTTGGAAAAGGCACATCCTTCATTTTGTTATGCAAGAATTGGGATTTAGTATGAACTTAGGAAGTTTTTCTCGTTACATTGAGTCGTGTCCTCCTCCATTTGATTACTCTTACAAACATATGGAGAGTTTGTGGTGCCTCCTGTGCCATGTACTTATATCAATAACATTCTTCCTAAGTCTTTTCTTATGTCGTTCTTTTTTCAAATGGAAATTATTACAACCTAAATCGGCCATTATGTGATAATTATCTTTACCTTCATGAGTCGGTCATCTTGAGAGTCATGTCAAGTCCACATTCAAAATTAATGAAGTTCCATGCTCGATGGTCGAGATCCTATAGTCTTTCCACGACATCTTGTCAAAGACCTTAGGGTAGTGAGTCTTACACTCATATCATACTCCTACTTGAGTTTTGAATATCTTGAATATATTTCTCAAGTAATGAAGCTATCATCTCCATCTATAGGCATTGATGCCTCCTGAAGATTCATATTAAATTGTATTTGAATATCTCTTGATGATTTTTAGATGTAGATTCATTGTGTATTATTCGCGGATACACTTTTTATTGGCATATACATTAGTCATGTAGCCATGATTACTGTATATGACATGGATCTGTAGTGTACTTGATTGGAATACATGCTTAGTTTGGCCCAAGCATGGGTATGATTGCATCGGTGATTATTATTATTATTTTGCAGATGACATGATCACGAATACTTGCCTTGGCTCACTCGACTTGGTGCCTTAAATATATTAAATATGTTGTAATATATTTCAGCCATCAGTTTCTCTTCTCACCTCACACATTAGGGGGCATCTGTTATAGCTCAAAACGCCACTTCTATGCATTTTTTACATTGGCCTACTCATTTACACATTTTCCAACCACTTTTGTTGGGGTTCCTCTTGAAAAAAATCTTTTTGTATGGTATGCATTCCCTGATACACATGCAGAGCATGTACAAACATGACCTGAATACTTAAGAGCCTTCATGTACTCTCAAAAGTTGCAAAAAATAAAAATAAAATCACGCTTTCTGACGGAGTTTACGGGCTATTTTAGGTTGCACAACCATTTTACCTCTTGCAGCCCTTCTAAAAACCAAATAGCCATCATTTCTCCATTATAAAAGGGCCATAGGGGGTTCATTTGGAAATATTAAAGAAGAGGCAAGTGAACTCTGCCAAAATTTCTCCCTTTTATGCCAAGCTTTTTTCATCATGTTTTGAGTTTTCATCCTTAGAATTCTCAATCCTTCATCCTCCTTATACAATACACCCAGTTCCTTCTACTGGCATGTTGGTTGTGAGGATCTAACTTTGGGAATGGTGCACTTGGAGTCTAATTAGAGGAACCGAGGCAAGGTTCATAAAGCGACGTCGACAATATTAGGTTGTATCTTATCATCCTGTTATCAATAAAATAGAATTTTCTTGTCCCAAATCTATGTGTTTTCATGTTTATGTTTCTAAATTTGCTTTCATGAATATTTAGGCCTATAAATTATCTTGGTGATTATGGATATGTTGTTGTATAGTGTTATCTGAACTTGTTTCAGGGCAGCATTGGGAGGAGGCCTGCAATCCAAGAAAGAATATCGAGAGGAGAGGATCTACTACAGACGAAAGGACTTAAAGTGCATATCTTGATTGGATCTTCCTTTCCTTAATTGTCATTAGTTATTGTTAGATTTGGGTGGAATATGAGTAATTTTGTCTTTTAAGGTGTCTTTGATCTACCTGATTAGCAAGATTTTCCCCCAAAGCATGGAGCTTGTCCTAATCCTTTTCCATTGAAACTCACTAGCCCCTCAAACAATTTATTTAATATTTCCCTCAATTTCAAAGAAAATTATTTTTCCCCCTTATAAATTCTTTCAAAACATGTATGAAACATTTTTCACATTTCATAGAAAAAAAAATATGTGTTGTCTCACACTCAAAATCACTTTGGCTTAAACACAACTTATATTTCACTAACTTAAAATTTATTTGATCATGACATGTCACATCACTGCAAATTTGTGTTTATCACAACAAAGAGAAAATTTCTAAAGAACTCATTTGCATCCTCCTTGCCATCAAATCCTTCGAATCTTTATTTCCTTGTGACTTATCGCACTAACCAAAGTTTTCCCTCTTCCATCATATCACAAATAACATTTTCATGCATTATATATACTGCATATCCCAAAAGTTTCCACTTGGATGATATATTTCTTAGAATACCACTTTCAATGCGACATATCACATAGGATGAAGTTTTCTTCCCTTGATATTTATCACACAATTTTTTTATTCACATGACATATCACATATCCTCAAGCTTTCTACCTTTGCAATATCCTTTTCCATATGACACCATGCCAAAGTTTATTTTTTTGTGATACATTGCACTTCCTAGAAATTTTAATTGTCGTGACAAATGTTTTATTGCATCGCACCAAAGTTTTATTTTGTTTGATACATCAACATGAATGATTGATGTGAATTTTAAAAAGGGTTTCAATTGCACCAAAATGGATTTTTGTTATTAAAAAAAATGAACCTTTTTTTATTTCCACCATCCTTACTTTAACACATGTCTTAAGAGACGAGACTGAAAAAGTGCACAATAGACCAATGCAACCAACGACCATATGAATTCACATCGACAACCACCAACCAACATTTGACATGTATGCACTTGTTCATTGGGAGTAATAAAATCTAACCACATGGCCAAGATTTTCCAAGTTACCTAAAGGGTGAATTGATAGGGATTTTGTCCATGTCTACCCAATATTTACATTTCTTGACCAAGAAAGCTCTTTTCTCACCATTGAAACCCATCCCTATGGTCTAATGAATCCTTCATACACACACATCAGAGAACCAATGCACCGATTACCTCAATCGATACACCATAAGTTCCCATGCTCACCCCCCTCTTTTATTCACTTGTGGTCCAAATGACATCAAAATACCCATCACTTCGACCAAATATGGTGTAGCATATAATGTCATCCCAGGGGTAAAATATAACTTATATGTTTCCTAACAAACACAACAAACAACCTAGCCTACTTATCATCAAAGAATATTTAAATACAAAAAAGGTTTTATCCTTTAGATTTATAAACATCAAATTTGATAGATAACATTGATTTTAAAATTTCAACCCTACTCGCACCTTCCCTCCCTTCCTCCCAAATAGGTCATCGACGGAACCATCCACTAAACATAGCAAACAACCCTCTATTAGGCAGCGAAAGAAAAACATAGCATATAATAGAGCATAAAATAAGCAAGATCAAACCTGCATTAAACCAAGCACATCAATCATACATGACACAGTGACTTATGTGGAAAACCAATGAGGGAAAAAACCATGGGCAATGATTATAAGTCTTCTTATTATTCAAGGGAGAATTATAATAGCCTTTATAGGCATACAACCATCCTCTCCTCACACACTATACTCGCTTTCATCTCGCATCATACTCCACCTCTATGGGTATGCTCACATATATAACATCTATCACTCATTTATACAAATTGATAATGAATAGATCACATAGTTACACGAGTAGTTCATAAATAGATTGCATGAATGCACATTAACATAGTTGCATGCTTTTTCATGTACATGTCCATGTGACTGCATGAGGAAATTCGTTGGCATGTTTCCAACAATCTCCACCTTGAAAATAATTTACCTGATATATCATTCCCTTAATTAATTCATCACCTTTTTTGCAAGCCAATAGAAACCAAACACCACTGTAGCTTCTCTAACAAAACTGGATTTGTAAACATGTCTACATAATTCACTTTTGTATGGACCTTTTCCAAAGACACTCCACCTTCATCAACAATATTTCTTACAAAATGGTACTTAATAGAAATATGATTCGTCTTACTGTGATAAGCTCGATTTCTATCCAAATGAATAGAACTTTGACTATCACAAAATACTTTCACCTTGTCCTACATCCTTCTAAAATCACCCAACAAACCATGTAACCAAATTTCCTCCTTGCATGCATGTGAAGCATCCATATACTTGTCCTAAGTAGTGGATAAAGAGACTATGTCTTGAATCATTGACATCCCACTAATAGGTCCTCCTGCAAGAGTAAATACATATCTTGAAGTGGATCTCCTTTTTCCAAGTCACCTTCAAAATATGAATCTACATAACTGAAAACTAAATCTCTTGAACCATCATAGGTGATAGAATAACTTCTTGTGCCTCTAATATATCAAAGCACCCATTTCACTACTTCCCAATGCTCTTTTCCTAGAATGTCCATGTATCGGCTGACAACACCAACTGCATGTGAAATATATGGTCTAGTACTCACCATCACATACATCAAACTCCCCACTGCATTAGCATATCGTACACAAGACATATAATCTTTTTCTTCATCATTACTAGGACATAAACCTAAAGAAAGATTGAAATGGGAAGCCAAAGGGATATGTATGGGTTTCACATTGTTCACACTGAATCTCATAAGTATTTTCTCCACATACTTCTGTTGTGATAACCAAAACTTACCATTTTTCCTGTCTCTATGTATCTCCATGCCTAAGATTTGTTTTTATGCTCCTAGATCCTTCATATCAAATTCCCTAGCCAACTGAGCCTTTAACCTGTTGATTTTGACCATGCTCTTGCTTTCCCCAAGTATATCGTCAACATATAATACCAAAATAATGAACATGCCATTTTCCAAGTTTTTAAGGTAACCACAATGATCATATTCACTCCTTGTAAAATTTAGGCTCATCATGAAGGAATCAAACTTCTTGTACCATTGCTTGAGAGACTGTCTCAGGCGATACAATGACTTCTTGAGTTTGCAAAAAAAACTCTTATTGTGATCATGAACAAACCCTTCTGGTTGTTCCATATATATATCGTCATCTAAATCTCCATGTAAAAATGTTGTTTTAACATCTAGCTTCTCTAACTCAAGATCAAGTAAAGAAACTAGTGCTAACATAACAAGAACTTAAACAAGCTTCACAACTAGTGAAAAGATCTCATGAAAATCACTACCTTCCTTTTGAGAATACCCCTTTGGTACCAGTATTTCTTTATACCTTTCGACTTTATCATCAACACCCTTTTTCAGTTTGTAGACCCACTTGCAACCGACAACCTTCCTATCCTTTGGAATTTCTACCAAGTCCCATGTTTTATTCCTCTCTAAGGCATCCATTTCTTCATTCATAGATTTCTTCCATTGAGCACTTTCAGATGCCTTAATTTCTTCCTGAAAACAACTAGGTTCACCATCAATAGAAACCAAAGCCATTGATGAAACATAATCGTCATACCTTGTAGGAGGATTCTTGACCCGTGAATATCTCCTCAGAGATGGTTAAAGCATATCCTCAGTTTCCTAGATATTTTCTACATCTACATCTTCGTCTTCTTCTTCTATAACTTCTTCCTACTCTTTCCTTTCTGAAGATGTTTGAGTTTATAACTAAATTTGATGAACTTGCAGTACATGTTCTTGTCTCACTTCAACATCTACCAATTCTTATTTTAAGAGTGAGGATTAATTAAATGCTCATTGCTGCTAATGATGAGTTTATATGCAGTAGGATCCCACAATCTGTACCCATTAACTCCATCACCATAACCAACAAAGACATATTTCTTTGATCTAGGATCTAACTTAGAATGTTGATATTTGGAAATAAGAGCATAAGCATCACAACCAAGTATTCTCAGATTTGAAAAATCACACGACTGGCATGCCCATACCTCTTTTGGAATCTTACAGTTTATTGCAGTTGATGGTGACCGACTTATCATATAGCATGTTGTAAGAATTGTTTCTGCCCACAATTCTTGCTACATCTTGGCATTACTAAGCATTCTCCTTACTCTCTATAAGAGTCCTATTCATGTGTTCAGCAACACCATTCTACTAAGGAGTATAAACCCTTGTATTATGTCTTTCGATCCCATCTTCCTTGCAATATTTATCAAATTCAACATATGTGAACTCACCTCTATTATTTGTCCCTAAACACTTGATTGACATGTCAGTGCTCTTTTAAACCCAAAGCTATGAATTGCTTAAAATTATTAAATACAACATGTTTTATTTTAAGTAAATAGACCCAAACCTTTCTAGAGTAATAATCTATAAATGTCACATAATATGATGATCCTCCAAAATAAATTGTAGGGGATGGTCCCCAAACATATGAATGAATGTAATTGAGGATACCTTTGCTTATATGCCTTCTTGTTTTAAAGTTTTGTCTACACTATTTTCCAAAAACAAAATACTTGCATAAATTCAAATTCAGAAACTTCAAACTTGGAAGTGACTTATGATCAACCAGTACCTTAAGCCCTTTCTCGCTCATAAAATAACAAAGTCACTTGCATATTCAGATGCTACCACTTCTTGATTTACTTTTTTCCTTCCTTCAAGTTGATAAAGGTTCTTGATCCTCTTTGATTTCATTACTACCAATATGTCTTTGGGCAGCTTCAGTACTCCACCTTGAGTTGTACACTTATAATGAGCATAATCTATAACTGCCAAAGATATCAAGTTCTTTCTTAGTTCAGGAACATCCCTTACATCTTTTAATGTTCTTATAGAACCATCGTGCATTTTAATTCGGATGCTACCAACTCCAACAATTTTACAAGAAAAATCATTTCCCATAAAAACAACACCATCATCAATAGATTGGTAAGTTGAGAACCAATTTCTATGAAGACACGTGTGGATGGATGCACCAGAATCTAACAACCAATGTTGGTGTCGATGTGACATATCACAAGTAGACAATACCTCATCAACCATACCTGAACTGGAATCTGAACTTGTTTCAGCTACATTAGCTTCCTTTGCTTCTTTTGTGGAGACCTCCTTGGATGCATTTTGTCTTTTCCAAAAATCCTTCTTGAGATGCTCGTTGGCACAGGGGAAGACCCAGGGTTCAATGCTTCGACAATGCACCAACAAAACCCTAACTACCCACCCTTTCGGCAACACCTGCGAAGTAGATGAAGTCTCACTCGAGGTAGAGGCAAGGGGGTTGCAGGACTTAGGTGTCTACAACCAAGCTGGGACATAGATCTGTGATTACAATACTTGACAGAGCACTTAGATAATAACATTCATTATCTCTTGAACCTTATTCACATCGCAGGTTAAACCCTAACTACAGATCAACGCAATAACAATCAATATCAAGCCCTTAAAACCTTTTAGCACATAGCATTAGATCAGATCTGGCATTCATCATACATAAAGCACTAAGAAACCACATATCTATCTATCATACATCAAGATCAGTGCACTAAGTAGATAAACACATAAACAACATGAGAAATATTTCACAAAGCAACTCAGAACACAGGATATACGTGGTTCACCCCAGTGTGGGGCAACGTCCACCAACTTCTTCTTCTCTCCTTTATTAATATTCAACCTTAATACATTCTTCAGCTCATGTGCACAAAGACACAGAGCACAACTCCACAGAGGACAGGATATCTACACACAATCCGCCAGATCCTCCTTGCCGAAATCATCTCAAGGCACAGAGACAACTCCTTATTAGCACAAAGCCTTATATATTTTGTGCACAAAGCCTCTTTCAATTTCTTGTACTAAGCCAAAACAACTCAATACAACACTTAGCTAGCACTTTTACATATTCTTGCATGAAGCCAACTTAGGTTGACTTCGCCTAAGACCTATCTACTTATTTATACATTACAAAAAGGTCTAAACATGGGTAGACCCATGGGCTGACATCCCATATCCATTACATAAACCCTAAAAGCCCAAAAATCCCACAAAATAGGTGAGATCCCATGATCTCAACTCTGCCTGGGCGCTCCATCTTCGACCAGCCTGTCGAAGTCCCCAAAAATGGTCAAACATAACCAATGTTTCCTCAAAACTTGGTCAAGGGAAAACAACCCCCTAACACTCACCTGTGACTCGTCTCGAGTCACTCAGATCTGGGCAGGGCTACTTTGAAGGCCTCGAGCTTATCTCAAGATGCCTCGACTTGATACTTCGCTAGAGCCTCCTGCACGACGAACTTTTGAATGACTTGCACGGTGACAAACCCTTCCAAGCGTTGTTCCATTGTCACAACTGTTGGCCTCTAAAGATGTCTTAAAATATAACCTCTATGCATCATCCAAAGGTAGGCGCTAGCGCAAGCATTTTACTTGTCGCCTACGTAGGTTATTACCTTCCGTTTTCAATAACCATCCTCCAGAGATGCAACCCCTGCAAAGGGACAACAATCGTAACAAAAGGAAAAGCAATCATTACGTTCAAATGAACAACAAAAGGAACACAAATCGTGACAAGGGAACGACAGTCGTTATATTGGGCCGAACTAATGTTGTATTAATTGAGTTGTAGTACTTGCCCAACTATCTAATTTATCAACCCAGGGTTCATAAACTGATGAAGCACACACAAAGTATATGAAAGATTGAAGCAGGACTAATCTAATATAATGTTTAAGCTACGACTAAAATTGAATCATTAATCTAACACACGACTGAAATTGAATCATTAATCTAACACACAACTGAAATTGAATTAATCTAGTTGCATAAATGAAATTACTCTAAGAATGGGAAATTGCATGAAGGAAGTAATCTAGAAATGGAGAACTACATGAAGGAAAAACAAGTACAACATGTGAAGAGTTGAATTGACACAACAACATATGTGAGATCTCACCAATGAAGCAATCTTATATTATAATAATCAAATCAATCTTTATAAAAGAATAATGAAAGCATGAAAACCAAAACCATGAATCAAATCTAAGAATCCCTTTCTCTTTCAAATCCTAATGACTACTCTGATTCTAATTACATAATCTAACTTCATCCTAATTCCTATTCTACTTGAATCCTCTAATTCTAATCGAATTCTCATGAAGAGAGAGCACTCTCTTTTATACATGAGAGCCTTGAAGATAAGATAACCATCTCATTATTACAGATCCACTTTTCTCTCAACTTATTTCCCATTATTACAAAATATAATCACTTCAAATCCTCACACATATCTCTCATATATCTTGGATAAGATATTCCAACCAAATCTCCATGATCTTCTTCTTGGAATGGGCTTGAATTATCTCCTCAAATCTTAAAATGGTGGAGGAAGTATCCGAGAATTCCTTTTGAATTAATCGTTCTCATATTCCTACACATTACAAGGCTCACAGATATTTGAGATATATATGAAAACATGTTGATTTTTTAACATTTAATCACAAATTCCTTTTAAATACTAAAATGAATAAAGTGGAGAACAATAAGGTGAAACCCAAGTATATTTATGGAAATGATATTGTGAAAGGTTAATGGGGCGATGAAATGTGGATAATGATGAAGGGAAAGATGGATGAAAATAGGACATTTTTGAGCCCAAACATACCCCCCAACTTAACTTGTTGCATGTCCTCATGCAACCATGCGTGGATCTTCTCAAGAAATTTTGGCATATGAATGTTGCCTTTGAGTGATGATAATGAATGTTTTCCGGGATGGGATTTACATGAGTAACAACTGACAATTTTCTTATGGTTGGTTCTTGTGTGACAACCATGAATATAAAGAATGTTGGTTCTTGTGTTAACAACATTCATTTCATTATTTGTTCTCTTGATGTTATGATAATAATTTGCCCATATTCTTACTGGAAAATGTATGCTATCAATGTGCATAAGGAAAACATCACCAAGTATAAGAAAGCCATATTTTTTCATATGTGTGAATCATGCCAATATGTATAACAATGCTTATGAAGCAAAGTGCAACAGAGTATCGTTGGAAAATAAATGTTGGAAAAGAAATGTTCATAACTGGTAAATGAGACAAAAAATGGAATGATGGTAGTGGAAAAGTGGAGTGATGATAGTGAATAAAGTCCCCTACCCCCCAACTTAACTTGTTTCATGTCCTCATGCAACATGGCATAAGTCATAGAAGTGAAAAGGAAAGGGAACTGGGTGAGGGAATTTTCCAAATTATTCATTGCTAGCAGTTGAGGAATTACATGATTAAAGTTTAGAAAATAACATACCTCCACTTACCCAAAATGTTGATGAACTATGCAATAGGAATATGGTTGATGCGGCTGTTAGAGCATGGAAGATGTCGTTGTTGCAGGATCATGTGAGAAGTGATTGTTGTTGTAGCTGCGACTGTTGTCTGTTGGATCAGAGAATGTGAAGTGGAGGGATCTGAACTGCTGCTGAATGAATCATGGAAGAAGGTATGCAAGTGGAACTATGGTACTCTCATATGGCTGAATTCATGTTGATGTAACTGTTGATAAAGTCATGAAAAGTGTATAGTCTTCACCCGCTGCTAAAACCTGATGGTACAATTCTAATCATGCGAATGAATGTGTCGATGTCGATCATGAAAAGAAGTCATTGGATTACCGACCAATGATGAATGTCGTTAACCAATGCGAGGAAAACTCAGCATTGATGTTAATGAGTGCCAAGGTACCTGAGTACATCTTGCGAAGTGTGAATGAATGAGCTGATGTAAAGCCACTTGCAATATTTAACGATCAACGGACATTGATGTATTCCCATGATTGTTAGTGAGAGAACTTTCCATTAAGGCATAGAAGCCTCTAGGTACTCAAAATGGACTCTAGTCTATATCCCAGATAAGGTGTTGAGGTCGATGGGGAAAGACTTGTTGAAAGGTGGGCCTTAAGGAATACCACATCAGTCAACGCGAGTTCTGATAAAAAGAGTGGTAGGACTATAAATAAAAGATCTCAGTAGTAACAGTGTGTATGGAAAGGCAATGTAGTCATGGAAAGGGAGCTGAATAGTTTTATTAACAAGGAAAACTGAACTGAAAAAAATAAAGAGATGTATGAGACTCAGAAAGATAGGCATGTGAAGTCATGAAGGATAATTCAATGGAAGATGGGCTTCAACACAGGGATGACCAGTCTATTTTGAAGGAGAAATGGAGGAATACATTCATGGTGCAAATGGGTTTATGAAAAGGTTTATGTGTAACAACAAATGTCATGATGTTTATGATGAGTAACAACTCCTTCAAGCAGTCAAGAAAGCATGTCTTTATTTTCAAAAGTTTTGTGATCTTTGACAATCACTTCTGCAGCAAGATGCGATCAGTCGCGCACCTGAAAAAAACTTAGTACAAATCCTGCATGAAAACTTATGAGATGTTCGAAAATATAACATGCAGAAAGAAGGACAAATGCGACAAAGTAAATAAAATGTGTTTTATACTTCTTGTCATGATCATTGCGTGGGCGCTTGTTTGCTTGCTAAAGTGACTCTGAGAAACCACTTAGCGTAAAATCGCAAAAACATGTTTAATATTGTTTTCAGGAATTATGCAAATGCCCAATTTGCAATTTTATTTGTTTTGTTGTTTTTATTTTTATAATTTGTTTTTATCTTTTATGAATTTTTTATTTTATTAGTATTTTTTTTATGTTTTACCTAAGATTTTATATATATATATATATATATATATATATATATATATATATATATATATATATATATATATATATATATATATATATATATATATATATATAT
>ML776718.1:198190-209689 GCA_009831015.1 Picea engelmannii | reverse complement strand
TTTTTTTATTATGTTTGACCTAATTTTTTATAATTTTTTATATTGTTATAATAATGCAACTAAAAAATGAAACTATTTAAAACCAATTTTTATAATAAAACAAACAACAGTTAGTATTTTTATTTTTTTATCATAATCCTTTTATAATAAAACAAACTAATAATAATACAAAAAACAAATAAAAGAAAAAGAATTAAATTTGATTATATAAAACAAGACAAACAATGCATGTTAATTGTCATATACTTGCGCGAGCAAGCCACCATGAATGCTTCACCTATTAGGAGAAAATTTGTGGCGCTCAACATCCATTCTACGTCTGTGTTTCTTATACAGGATCAACATCCATTATGGGTTATAAGCATCATGTAAAAACCAATCAAATGCGTGTTGTAAATAACTTGAATTCATGGGCACTGCCTAAACGATTTTGAAGAGCTGGACTTGTGATTACACTATGCCTCCATCAAACTATGTCAATAGTGTTGAATGTTTTTTATGTTGTCTTCGTATCAATGGGTTCAAGGAAGAACACCAATGTGAATCGGGTATGGGATATTCCATACTAATTTCATGAATGGTTTTGAAAACGTGCAGAAATCTCCACAGTGTTCTGGAGATTGAGATTTAAGAAGACTGTGTCCGCTGGTATTTCATGTGCCCACTAGTATTGACTACTAATTCCATGAATGGCTTTCAAAAAATGCAGCAATCTCTACAATGTTATAGAAGATGGAGATTGAAGAATACAGTGCCAGATGGTATTGACTTAATGGGCAGTGATATTGTGTATGCAGCAGCGCCCATGGCTATGAAACAAGTCAATAATATAACTGGTGGTGAATCAATTATACATGAATACCTTCAAATATTCTTTAACCAGCTCCTGTCAGCAGGCTTCTCCTGGCGATAAATTTGCAATGGCATCGACTACCCTTGAACATGTGTCTGCCTGCATCACTACAACATCCCACCAGCAAATACACGTTCGAGAATGATTTCTTGGCTTGCTCCAGAGATCGGGTGTGGTCGAAGTGGAAGAGATCATATATTCCATCCGTGTAAACGCGAATGGTCTTATCGGTCTTTGACGGATCTAGGCAGAGGTGAGGATCGAACAGGTGAGTGGGAGGTGCCCATTCATCTCAATCGAATACTTCTTCCTCTTCTTGATACCATGCCATTCAAAATCTTCCCAATTGAACTCTCTATTGACAAAGAAAAAACACAATTGACATCCGTTTGTTCAATTCGCCATAGTTCTACCTATCCAATATGCTTCCACCGACACTATGGGATGGAATGGGTGGTTGGATCATTTTTTGAGGGAGGTGGAAATCAAAGATTGCATTTCCAATTCCTCAAATATAATTGCAGTATGCACAAAGAATTGGAGAGGTAAGGCAATCTATTTATTACCACTTCGGCAGTGGACATGTCAGCTGAGAATGTGTGTTTTTAGAAACATACTCGAGCATATCGTTTTCAATTTTTGGGAGTGCAGCAACCTGACATAGCATGATGGTTTGGAAATAATGTCGTCGATGATCACTACAAATCATTAATGCAATCAAATCGGATTTTAGTTTTGGAACGTCCCGCAGAAAAATCTCTGAATGTCGTTGAACGTACAAGTGGATCCTGTATCGCTGAAATTGCATTAAATAATATTAATTCATTGTTGGAGCTCATGATCAATAAGTAAACGCCTTCATTTTTGTGTTAATGGATAGTTATCAGAGAACTCACATGTAGTCATAGAATGTTGAGATTCCTTCTGAGCATCACAATTATATGTTATGGTCTTGGATTTCCGCTCTGCTACTTTCCATGCCAATGTTGTGGCTCACACATACTGTATGTTGATATGATAAACGTGAGGCTGAATCGTGTTCTTCTTCACCAACCAATGATGGTTCCCATCTCGCTGACACACCATCTTCCCATGTTCAGTCATGTGGAATTCCTTAACTAGTGCCTATAAAGAATCACCTCTCTGAAGAAACCAGTCCCAAAGGAAAGTACAACACATCTTGGAGGTGAGGCGGTCCAGTAAAAATATTTGTGGGTCTTCTTTTTGTATCATTTTTCAGCCACAACTGTGATGGTTTCGAATCCTGAACCTTGCCGATGAGGGTGGATCACGGTTTACCTGCCAAGGACCCATTGAGAAAATACAGTGACTATGCTTCTATTTGAACTCAAATTCGAAGGAAAACCCCTGTGAGGTAATCGTGTCATGGATGGACACCCACTGTCCATAGAGATATTCAGTATGATTTGTGAGGCACCTTTGCAATAAGCCCGATATTTTACATCAGGAAGCATCACCGCAACAGTCATTACCTCGCAGAGTTGAAAGGATGGATTCACTGCGCTCTATGACATTGTTTCCACTCAATGATGTGTTAGACTCTTAGCAGAGCAGATCGAGTTGGTGAACATAGAATTTCAGGTTTCCCTTCTTCACTAATCACCACCTTACCCCCTGTATTCTGGAATATGTGCTCCAAAAGTGATTTCAATGCAGTTTTACTGATTTCATATCTCAAACTCTCTCCAATCTTCTTGACATTGTTAGTATGAGGATGCTCAAAATTTATTTATGTTTTTATTATGTTTTCAAACATGAGGAATAAAATAAAAATAAAAATTTATTTTGCAAGCTTATTAAAAATTTATGAGCAAATGGAAGACGAAAAATAGATTAGGCAAAATTTTATTTTCGTCAATTAATTGATATTCCTGAAATAAATCAATCAGTGATCCTACTTTATGATCCTTGCGGTCGCACAAAGTGTGGAGGAGACCATACTTATTTTAGCAAAAATAAAAAAACTTGAAAATAAAACCCTACCTACACTATGCTAATTAGAAATGAGAGAGTTGTTATGTATAATCAAACAGCCAATGTAGCCATGCATGCAACAGTAATAAAAAAATGTTATATTTCAATTTATCAATTGACACTCGAGAATATGTATGGGCCTGCGAAATTAGCTGCTAAAGTTTTAAATTAACAAAATAAAAAGGAAAACTAAGTGGAACTAACCTAGTACTATCTGGAAACTAGTGTTCGATCAGGATTTCGTAGGCGTAATTTATCTTACTCAGATCATGTTGCAGCTCCTCGTTGTCCTCCTTGACCTCTTGCATGCCTAATGATTATTTATTAAATATGCAGGTTTCTTTGTATGTTGATTCTTCATTCGCCTTAGGAGGAGTGAATAAGCTTTCGACTGTTGTCAAGATCTCCTCCTCCAGAGAAGAGGAGACCCCAACTTTTGCTAGGATCTGAGTAAGTTGTTCCAATCTTAAATTCATTGTTAAATCATGTTATAAAAAAAAGGATTCTTACAACACCCAAATCAAAATGAAAAAAACTTAAAAAAAAAAATACTCTTTCTAAAACATAAAAAAAAAAATTACTCTTCACAGTTGCGGAAATTAAAAAATTCCTAATAGTTGGTAGGGACAGTGAGGAATCTACACTGAAGCAGCTCTATGACCCTTAGAACCAACACATGTAGATCACACTTGCAAAAATTAAAACTACTCTTGCATGAATTGAAATTTGCAGAAATTGAAATTACTTCTACCTAGTTAGTAGGGAGAACATGAGGAGTCTCCTCTCATGAGCTTCTATGTCCCCTTACCAACATGTCTAGATCACAGTTGCAGAAATTGAAACCAATCTTGTAGAAATTGAAACTTCTTTTACCTAGTTGGTAGGGAGAACAGGAGGAGTCTCCTCTCACAAGCTTCTATGACCCCTTACCAACATGTCTAGATCACACTTGCATGAATTGAAATGAAAAAGAAACTAATACCTCAATCCATCATGCTTCCCCGACAACGGCGCCAAAATGTTGGGCTCTAAAGATGTCTTAAAATATAACCTCTATGCATCATCCAAAGGTAGGCACTGGCGCAAGAGTTTTACTTTTCGCCTACGTAGGTTCTTACCTTCTGTTTTCAATACCCCTCCTCCATATATGAAACCCCTACAAAGGGACAACAATCGTAACAAAAGGAACATCAATCGTTATGTTCAAATGAACAAAAAAAGGAACAACAATCGTGACAAGGGAACGACAGTCGTTATATTGGGCCGAACTAATGTTCTATTAATTGAGTTGTAATACTTGCCCAACTAACTAATTTGTCAACCGGGGTTCGTAAACTGATGAATCACACGCAAAGTATATGAAATATTGAAGCGGGACTAATCTCATCTAATGTTTAAGCTATGAATTAAATTGAATCATTAATCTAACACACGACTGAAATTGAATCATTAATCTAACACACAACTGAAATTGAATTAATCTAGTTGCGTAAATGAAATTACTCTAATAATGGGAAATTGTGTGAAGGAAGTAATCTAGAAATGGAGAACTACATGAAGGAAAAACAAGTACAACATGTGAAGAGTTGAATTGACACAACAACATATGTGAGATCTCACCAATGAAGCAATCTTATATTATAATAATCAAATCATTCTTTATAAAATAATAATGAAAGCATGAAAACCAAAACCATGAATCAAATCTAAGAATCCCTTTCACTTTCGAATCCTAATGACTACTCTGATTCTAATTACATAATCTAACTGCATCTTAATTCCTCTTCTACTTGAATCCTCTAATTGTAATTGAATTCTCATGAAGAGAGAGCACTCTCTTTTATACATGAGAGCCTTGAAGATAAGATAACCATCTCATTATTACAGATCCACTTTTATCTCAACTTATTTCCCATTATTACAAAATATAATCCCTTCAAATCCTCTCACATATCTCTCATATATCTTGGATAAGATATTCCAACCAAATCTCCATGATCTTCTCCTTGGAATGGGCTTGAATTATCTCCTCAAATCTTGAAATGGTGGAGGAAGTATTCAAGAAGTCCTTTTGAATTAATCCTTATCATATTCCTACACATTACAAAGCTCACACATATTTGAAATATATATGAAAACATGTTGATTTTCTAACATTTAATCACAAATTCCTCTTAAATACTAAAATGAATAAAGTGGAAAACAATAAGGTGAAACCCAAGTATATTTATGGAAATGATATTGTGAAAGGTTAATGGGGCAATGAAATGTGGAGAATGATGAAGGGAAAGATGGATGAAAATAGGACATTTGTGAGCCCCAACAACAACCAATTGGTATAGTTGTGAGACTTGTCCTTCAACTTCTTCAAAAATCATGCAGCCTTCATCATGCACTGGTTGGAGTATCTGTGTCACTTCCATAACCTTGTTCTGGATGGAAATAACATGTTGTTGGATTGCGCATTGCTCTTGTGACATCTTCATCTTCTCAACTGGAGTAAGAAGCTTCATTTGTTCTTGTATGGTGGATGTTTGTTGCTTTGCGTCCTAGAGTTGTGCTTCCAATTTCCTTAGCTTTGGATCTTCTGCAAGGCGCTCATAAGTATGCACACTTAGATCACTTAGTTTATTACACTCTAAGGTGAGTGCTCTAATTCTTTCTACTGCGCTCTTGGCGGTTTATTCCCTTTGATCGCACACTTCTTGCAGAGTGCTCGACACTTCTTGAAGTTCTAACTCTGTTACTCATGCTTGAAGCTACTGAATAGCCTCAACGAGAATCCCCACTTGGCTCTCGATTGAATCTTCTTCCTCCTATTCAAAGCCCGGCACAAAGAGAAGTGCTCTATTCATTGCCTCTTTAACCCCAATCTGGTCCATGAGCAATTGGTCTTTCTCTTTCTGGATTTTCCATTTTTCCTCCTCGAACATCGCCCTAAGTTCATCTTTCTCTTTCTACGCAGCTTGAACTTGATCTAGGACCTCCTCCTTCTCTTGCTTGAGGGATTCTATAGCCTGTTCCTTATCTTCCTCGACTTGATAAAATCGAGCCTCTGCTGCATCTGCTAACCTTCGTAATTGGGTGGGCTCATCCCCCAATTCTACACTTTCCATTGAAGGACGCACGGTAGGCACTATGTGGATCAAATGGATATCTTGTTCGATGTCTTTGATCTCCTTCTCTAACCTATCATACAATGTCTATTACTTCGCTTAATGTCTCTGCACGATATCCTCTAAAGAATATTCTATGGCTGTGATGATGAGCTCGATATTGTCCACTGTAAGCACATTCTCCGACTAGGGTTTATTGGCTCAGATCTTCCTCCGTGTTGAGGGATTTTGTGGAGAAACCTTTATTTTCTTTGATGTATCGGCCTCTGTAAGGGGATCCTTCGGTGGTGTAACTTCACCTTTGTCTTTCTTGTCTCCTTCTTCCCCTCCTTCCTCTTGGTTTACTTCATCTCCTCCTCCTCCTACAGGTGAGTCAGGAGAATTTTCCTCCGATGCGATATCCTTCTCATCACTTTCTATGTCCTGCACTTCCTCCTTTTTCTTCTTTTTCTTTGCATTTCTCTGCCCATCATGATCAACCCGGGTGACCAATGGACTTCTGATGATGTTGGGGTCAGAAAGTTCTGCATCTTCCACAGGTACAAGGAATTTTTCTATCCATTCCTTATTGATCTCTTCCATGTCTTCCTCGGTCAACTTATAGTAGGAATGCATCTCCTCCTTACTTTCATCCCTATGCACGGTGATATAGATGAAGTGTCAGTCAGCGTGGAACTTTGTGAATGGTATGTACTGATGGAGTGTATTCGGTGTCATTTGGGGGAATGATTCAATGGAGCGCTTCAGTTGTAGGTAGTAAGTATGGAAGACAACATTCGATTGTCACTTCTTCGCCATATCATTCATGTACCACAAGGTGGAGAACCTTGCACCCAACAGATCTGATGGATTGACTTCAGGAAATGTTGCTCCTTCTTGCATCTTCCAAGAAATAAATGCAATCAGTACCAATAGCCGACTAAATTGAAACGCATACCCTTGATCTTGCACTTTGCAACAGTCCTTTTCTAGCTTGTTGACGAGGTAGCTCGCCTAGTTCATCTGCATTCCTTCTACGCACTTCCCTGCAAGGTCGACTAGAAACCCTGTTACTTGTGTCAGTTGATTCTTTCTGATGAGATTAACAGCTATTAGTTGGAAAGAAAGGTGCACTAGGCCATCCTGGATGGAGGATACCTTGTAGCCTTGCTTCCCCTTCTCTACATCTCCATAGTCTTCCTTGATGCATTGTGCCAAGGAGTGATCTGGCATCTTCCCTGGGTAGAACTGGTGAGGGTCTGGTCCCTGCATGTTAAGTCCTGTGATCAGGTGGATCGATGTCGGATCCACAGTGATGCACCTATCTAACCAAAGATAATCTCCATGATAGCACGACAAGAGGGGTTTAATGCAAGCGTTAACCTCCTGATGTCAGCTGAAGTGGGGGATCTTCATCACGTTTAAGATCGTTGATCGCACGAGATCCTTAATACAAGGTTGTGGAACTATCTTGGGCTTATTCCCAGTCATTTTCATCAGGTACCTATGTGACATAGGCATCGCATAGTTCTTTCGGTATTCGAGGTTGAAGTCACTGATCTTGAGAGCTAGGATCAGTCCCAACTGAGGTGCAACTACGCGTATCCCCTTTGGGATGTATGCAGTGATCAACGTGTATTCGAAATCACATGGGACATTGTCTTGGTTAACTGTGCCAATCAAAGACGAGATGTAGTCCGAAAAGACCAATGAGATCTGCTTCGTGTTAGCCAGATCATCACAGTGTTTGCTTCGTTTCTCAGCAGAGTGACCAGAATGTCGTCCAGTCGATGGGGATGCTTGCAATCCACCAGTCGACGATGCTTGTATTCTTATAGACATGAATTTCTCAGCCATGAGGTCTATCAAAATATGCTCCACACACTTCTCTAGCATGTTATGCTCGTCTGACATTCACACTTGTAATCAAGGAGATCGGGTAGGAGAACAGACAGAAAAGGTAATCAAACGGATGACAAGGTCTAGAAAGCACAACGCGGTATGCAATCAATTCTATGTTAGCTCAAATATCTCGATTTGTAAAAAGTGGTCCCAACGCAACATCCGACAGGTTAAATAAGAAACGTCATAACAGATTCCTTCAATGGGCAGGAATGCCTCAATCAATATGAATCGGGTCATTATGGCATGGTCCCAATGGTCCAACGACGGTATTTCTAGTAATAAATACGTTTCTAACTGTTCTGGAGCATCATTCTAACAGTCGGGATGCCTCCAACGGTCATATAGCTTCGCTGAGGCGAAGTCCCATTCTACACGGTTCTTCTATTCCGGTTAGGTTCAATTTCTTCAAGCCTGCCCTCTGCAAAGTCTTCTCTGGAACTTCCTACAGTTTGTCTAACTTTGCTTTCTTCTTACTGAGCTTCCTTGCCTTCTTTCCTGTGACCTGAGTCTCTGGGTTCCTCTTTCCATTGTTATTCTTATCTCTCCCCATCATGGTAACTTCTCACAGCTAATGTTCTTTTAAAGATTTCAAAGGTAATACCTCTTCTCTTACTATTTCTGGGGTGGATGCACTTCATTCCTACATGCACAGGTTCTTTAAGCCTTCATGTGTTGTTTCAACTTCGACAACTAATTATCTGGCCCTTTGTTGCTTCGACTTATCCTCTTTCTCTTGCATTAGTTGCTCTATTTTCCTAGCTATGAAGTCCCTTAATTCTTGTTTTTTCTGTTCTGTAGCTTCTTCCTCTACTTTCCTTCAGATCTAATCTTTCTAAATACTGGTCTTTCCTATCAAAAGTGCAAAAGGGGCGATGTTCTCAACAAACTTAATGACTTCAAATTCTTCTTCGGTCAATGTTTGATGAGCAATCATAGGTACAATAGTAACTCTTCCACATAGGGTTATCATCTTTCCATTAAACAGACCTATCATTCCCAATGAAGGAACCATAGCAGGCTTTCCCAAAATTTCCCAAGTGCTTTCTGGCATGATATTCATTTGTGTTTCCTCATCCAAGACATAGTCTATGTCGAAGTCTCCTATTCTTGTTTCTATGGATTGTTTCTCTTTTAAGATCTCTGGTAAACCGATGTCTCCATGATCATTCAATGTTTCTTTCAGCTGTAATAACATAGTCTCTGATTCTTTCTATTTTTCTAACATATACATAGTTCCTTGGCCTTCTTCATAGTTTTCATGTCACATGTTCATCTTTTCAACTTTGGCAATCATTCTAGGGAAATACTCAACTTCATGGCCAATATCTTTACAACAGAGACAAATAGGACCTATACTAGGGCATTCCTTAGCAATATGTCCCAGTCTTCTTCAATTATAACAAAGTGTCAATCCTCTCTTTCTTTTAAATGATCCCCAACCTTTCCTGTACTGCGCACTGGGATCACAGTGATGGACCTCCAATCTGCAAAAATTCTTTCTAGGTTCCTGCATCCACTTGTTAGTCCAAAAATTCTTTCTATGCATAGGAATAACATATCTTTCACTATTTCTATCAAAATTATTCATATCAACTATTTGTTATAATTGTTCCCTAGTTTTCAGACTAGGACAAAATCTATCAAACATACCTAGATTCATACTTCCAAAGAAAACAATTACACTTATCTTACCTTTATCAAAACACAAAGATTTAATATATTACCTCTTTCTTTCATATCTAGTTTCTTTCTTATCACAGAGCTTCACAAGTCAAGTAGAATAATGTGCACTACGAAAACAAATCTGCGTACATAGATTTCTCTTTTCTTCAGTTCTTAGCAATCACAGTTTCAAGTCTTGGCAACGAAACCATTTGTTGGCACAAGGGAAGACCCAGGGTTCAACACTTCGACAACACACCAATTACAAAACCCTAACTACCGGCCCTTTCAACAACACCTGCAAAGCAGATGAAGTCTCACCCGAGGTAAAGGTAGGGGGGGTTGCAGGAATCAAGTCTACAACCAAGTTGGGACACATATATGTGATTACAATACTTGACAGAGCACTTAGCCAATAACATGCATTATTTCTTGAACCTTGTTCACATCGTAGGTTAAACCCTAATTACATATCAACACAGTAACAATCAAGATCAATCCCTTAAAACCTCTTAGCACATAGCATTAGATCAGATCTGGCATTCATCATACATAAATCACTAAGAAACCACAGATCTATCTATCATACATCAAGGTCAGTGCACTAAGAATATAAACACATAAACAACATGAGAAATATTGAACAAATAACCTCAAAACACATGATATACGTGGTTCACCCCAGTGTGGGGCTACACCCACCAACTTCTTATTCTCTTCTTTATTAATCTTCAACCTTCTTCGGCTCCTGTGCGCATAGCCATAGAGTGAAACTCCACAGAGGACAGAAGATCTGCGCGCAACCCACCAGATCCTCCTTCTCGAAATTAGGTCAAGGAACAGAGCCAAATCCTTATTAGCACAAATCCTTACACAGTCTGTGCACAAAGCCTCTTTCAATTCCATGCACTAAGCCAAAACAACTCAATACAACACTTAGCTAGCACTTTTACAAATTCTTGCATGAAGCCAACTTAGACCGACTTCACTCTAAGTCCTATCTACTTACTTATACATTACAAAAAGGCCTAAACATGGGTAAACCCATGGGTGGACATCCCATACCTGTTACATAAAACCTAAAAGCCCAAAAATCCCACAAATAGGTGAGATCCCGTGATCTCAGCTCCGCCTGGGCGCTCCATCTTCGACCATCCTGTCGAAGTCCCAAAAAATGGTCAAACACGACCAATGTTTCCTCAAAAACTTGGTCAAGGGCCAACAATGCCCAGATTTTCCACAGAACCAACATTTATGCTTACTTTTCTGGCCTTTTTACTTAGACCTTAATGTACCCCTCTAATTTTTCCCTCTTTCTATAGATCGACTTCTGACCACCATTGCTTCTGTTGTTGAGGTTTCTTTACTAGATATTTTCATCATCTCCTCAGACAACAATGCTCCCACAATAGTGTCATAATCTATGGTATCTATTTTTTTGAACCACATAGTTGTCACCAGATGATCCAAAGTCTCAGGAAACAAACATAGTAGTGTAATTGCCTTGTCCTCATATTCATATGTTCGTCCATACTAGATAATTAATAAAGAAGAGTATTGAAAAAATTCAAGTGATAAAAAATTTTCATTCCTTCTTTTATCCGCAATCTGTACAATTTCCTCTTCAAGAAGATTTTTTTTGACAAGTTCTTTGTCATATACAGACTATCCAGTTTGGTCCACAAACCTGTTGTTGTCGTCTCTTCAGCGATGTTAAACAACACCTCATCTTCCAGACACAAACGAATAGTATTGCAGGCTCTTGCATCTAGTTCCTCTCAGTCCTCTTCTGTCATGCTTGACAGTTTCTTTTACTTGCGCGCCAAGGCCTTTTGAAATCCTTGTTGCACAAAAAGATCTCGCATCTTAATCTTCCATACCGCAAAGCTATTCTTACCACTGAACTTTTCCACCTCAAACTTGGAACTTTGCACTTTTTCCATTTGCAAAAAAAATTCCAAACCAAGATTATAATACTAATGTTTTATA
>ML776718.1:101017-128957 GCA_009831015.1 Picea engelmannii | reverse complement strand
ATGAAAGAGAATAATCTTAACTAAAGACAAGAATATTAACTACTCCATTTGGAATTACATGGAGAGATGAACATACATATTAATGTTGAAACCTTGAATCTCTTGCAAAAACTTACAATAATTTCAAAGATAAAATTTAAGAAACCAGGAATGGAGGATTGCAATAGTTTAAAGATTATTATGGAATGGATGTAGATCAAAATTTGAGGGTTTGATACAACTTTGGTTGGAATTGGTTATGTTTATTTACTGGGTCTTTTTCCTTATTTTATAATACATGATTTTTGGATGGATATGTGGGAGATAATTTTGTGACAAATAATTTAATGAATTTGTGAAATGCATTGTTCTTATAATCACTTGAAATATTTTTTTTATAAAATTTCATTTCCTCTCTACACATAAAATCAGTGGATTTCTATTCATTGAAATGAACAAAAATATGTGAAGAGAAATTAGCATGATATAAAAGTGAGAATATGTCATAGAAGTCAGAATTTGTGCAATATAAAAGTGAAAATAGGTCATAATAGGGTGATACAAAAGTGAAAATATTTGATATTGCAATATGAAATGAATAATAATGTGCAGAACAAAAGTATTTAGCAAGAAGTAATGGAAAAACAAGATTATAGCTTGAACAATACCAGAATAACACCAAAAAGAGCAACTTTATTAGAGATAGAAATGTTCACTTACCTATTTGAGGGGTGTTGTAATCTTGTAGATCACAATTGTAAGTTTTAAACCTGTGAAGTAAAGAAATGCATATAGATTCTTAAGTAAAACAGAAATTAATCAATGGCTCATTCACATAGTACATAGAGATTTATACCGGAAACCCTCAACCGGGGAAAACCTTTCTTATATTCATTATATATCAAATTTCACCATTCACCATACAATATATACAATGTTTTTTAGGTATTTTGTAGATACGAAAACCCTAATCCATTAATATGGGATTAATTTAGAGAACCACTAAAACTAGAAAAAACCGCACAGACGCAGTTGTCGAATCTGACGTGCCCAAACACACACATGCAAAGAATATAACACATACCCAACATTCTCCCACTTGTTGTTTTATTTTCATCCAGGGGTCCACGGGATTATATATAGTCAAAAATCCAGGGCAACAATGCCCATTGTTACTCTACACCAGGAGAACTTTTCTGTGCTCATAGACTTTGTCAATGAATCTGCAACATTCTTCAAAGTGTCAACCTTTTCCAGCAACACATTCTTTTCCTCAACCATGTCTCTCACAAAGTGATACTGAACATCAATATTCTTTGTTTTCGAATGATAAGTTGTGTTCTTTTCCAGGAATATTGCACTCCGACTGTCACAATCTAATCTCACTGCTTGTTGTACCAACCCAATACCTCAACACAATCTTTGTAACCATATTGCTTCCTTGCTTGCATGAGTGGTTGCCATGTATTCAACTTTTGTAGTTGAGAGTGCCACTACAACCTGTCTTTTTTCTCTTTGTTACAAGTGAATCCTCCTGCGGACAAGCGGATTCCCTCTTGGTCTCTAGACTCCTAAGGCCAAGACAGAAAAGTGCTTAACATGGACACTGACATCCTTTTAGATGTAATCAAGCTAATATACGAAGGAGAAGAAGAAATATATGTACCTTAGTAACGACGTTTTTCCTTGCAAAGTCTAGGCTGAGCTTCTATCCTGAGCTCCCTGATAGGTCATGTAGAACAGACAAAGATACAATGGACTTCCTATTCTACTGAGACTAGCTCAAACATAGATCTACCTACTGAAGACAAATTCATGTGGAACAAACATAAGTTTGAAAGAAACGTGCCAAGCATTGATATATTGATAAGAACAAGTAAAAGTACTTACAATCCTTTGATGAAGGTGCAACAACTTCTTCCAGTTCTCCTTGTCCAACCCCTTTTCTCAAGTAATCTACACTGATTGCTTTGATGACAGATTCTCACTTATGAGATCATAAGTTTCACATCTCCAATCTCTTCTATTAATACCATTTATAGGATCATAAGTTTGGTATCAATCTCTAGTCTCTTCCTCCTTTGTATGTTTCCTATGAGATCATAGGTTTCATACCTCCAATCTTTTTCATGTACCTTTCACCATGAGAAGGCCTCCTTATATAACCTTGGAGAGGCCCAACCACTTGAGAGATATTTGGGATAAGTTGAGGATTCCTCTCCTTCAGTTGAGTATCTTCCCCAAGATCATGCCTTGACCCAAGATTCGAACCCAACTACCTTCAGATATTGAGGAGATTGTCCCCTGATTTCCTCCAACAAACCAAAAATTCACTCAGAAAGGGTAGCACTCCCCCAAAAGGGAACACAGGTTGCTCAAACACTCCCCCAAAGAGGCCCAAGGAGTGCTAGAACTCTCTAATAGTGGGTAGGGGAGCGCTCCTCTCCAAAATCCATTTTTGAGTGGTTTTTTCAATGGCAAAAGGCTTGTACTCCTTGTCACCTAATTTTTCTTCTTCAAAACTAGTCTTTGAGGTGTCTTAAGTGTCCTTGTGATGTCATTAGAGGCATGACATAGGCAAGATGGTAGTATTATGTTTGTGACACTTGAGACACTTGTGGCCAATATGTGACACTTGCGGACAAGATGCGACACTTACAACACTTGTAATGACGACACTTGTGACACTATTGAAGTGATTAATTTTGAGGTGTAACAAATTCCCCCCCAAAGTACAAAGTTAGAAGACGATGATGACTGAAGTACTTTGTAGACTTTTTCGAGAAAGGGTATGGACGCGGAGAAACCGGAAAAAGTTGCACACGACCATCAAACAAATATTATGACATGTTTCAAACCCAAGACAGGCATACCTATGCTTGAGTGATAAAGAGTTTTTAGGTATGGCCGCCATAAAATACATTGCGGATCCATAATTATATTAATAAAAGGTATAGCCATTGAAGATACAATGTGGATCTATACTCCTATGACCTGAACTGATAGTAGCCACGAAGAATACATACTGGATCTACGAGATGACAAGACAAAGCCACGACCAATACAAAGTGGATCTATGTAACAGTATATGTGTCATAGTTCAAAAGAACTCCTTCGCAACCTAGGAAAAGTATACATAAGAGTGAAAACTCAACCCAGGGTCTTCTTACCGATCTCGATGTAGTACGAATCTAACCATGTGAATAGATGTCCTGATGTCGAACATGGTAGAAACCACTTGATTACCGGTCAATGAGGTAAATTGTTAACAAGTGTGAGGGAGATCATCATTGATGTCAATGATTCCCAAGGTACTCTAGTACATTCCGACGAATGTGAATGAATGAGCTGAAGTCGAACATCTGTGGAATCATTTGATCAGGGGTCAATGATGTAAACCCACTATCAGACACGAGGAGGCCTGCCATTGAGGCATACAGGTCCCAAGGTACTAACTGGTTTCTAAGTCTAGCTCCCAGATAATGTGCTGAAGTCAACAGGAATAGACTCGTCGAAGGAGGGCCTTGATGTATCCCCCATAAACAACACGAAAATCACATAGAGATGTAATTGGTAGATCAAATGAACATGTACTGACACAGGTATTGAGACAGGATATTTTTTATGGCTGACTCTCGAGGCAGATACTTCCCTTGAACACTGAGGCACAACAGCAGAAACTTGACATGGACCAAAACTTGAGGATGCAGTGGATGTTGTGACTTTCGTCAGGTGACCCAAAGGATAAAAGAAACTCAGAGGATTGGCTCAATGCAAAGGTTTAGCGGATTAAAATGCGTGCAAATACAAAGTGTCGTGTTCAAGGGCGACCGTAAGAGCTACTGGTAGTGTTCTCAAAAAACTGCTTGGCTTGCTTATTTCAATTTTTCCCCCATCCAAATAGATGAGTACCTCTTTTTAATTTAACGAGCTCGAGGAGGGTAACCCATGCTCGATATGACTCACCTTCGGTAAGTCCCTCTTCCTTTGTTTAATGAACTGGAATAAGTAAGGGTTCGGTCCCATATGGGCCCTTCAATGTATGATTGTTTAACGAGTCTAGAGAAGGTAAAATCGATGGTTTTTCATATTTAGAGAGTCTAAAAACAACTTAAAGATGACTCCAATGTTGTCCTTTTTCATAATGTTAGTCTTGCGAGGCCAAAAAAGAGATAAATTACCACTCGAAAGACGCCCTTTCAAACCTTTTAAAGAGTGGGAAAGGAAGCAAGATCACTCGGCAATCGTTTCATGTTTAGAGAGTCTGAAAAGAGCTTAAAGACGACTCCAAGGGGTTCCTTTTTCTTATATCCATGCGAGTCCAAAAAAGTGATAAAAGTCTACTTGGTTACATTATCATGTTTTTTCAAGCACAAAAAAGAACAAAGACTAAGCTCGGTATGCCCCCCGCTTGAAAGCTAGTGGCTTAACTCCAGAATGATCATCAAAGGCTAGAGACATGCCCTCCAAGCTTCAATTCATTCACCAACTTTGAGGTTGTCAACAATTTCTCTACTAGACGGAGAAAAAGGATAAGAGTGGATGAAAAGAAGGTTCAAGAGAGGTGACTGTTTCAT
Source organism: Picea engelmannii (assembly GCA_009831015.1). Taxonomy (NCBI): domain Eukaryota; kingdom Viridiplantae; phylum Streptophyta; class Pinopsida; order Pinales; family Pinaceae; genus Picea; species Picea engelmannii. Next base: position 124,401 of record ML776718.1, on the reverse strand, counting down.
TTTTTAACGAGCTTGACATAGGAAAAGAACTATGCTCAAGGCTCCGGGTTCAATCCCCAGATTGTTGTTTCATTTTTTAACGAGCTTGCTACAAAGAGAAAAAATATGTTCAAAGCTTCTGTTTCATTTTTTAACGAGCTTTCTACAGGGAAGAAAAACTATGCTCGTGGCTTCTCCTTGATCATGGCTTCCAAGAGAATAACGCTCTGGAAGGACACCATGTCAAGGGACAAAACTCGGTCATGGCTTCCAAGAGATCTTCACTGGATGGAAGAAAATCACTCTGGAAGGAACACATGTCGAGGTTCATGACAGGGGTAAGACGATCAGGCTCCAATAGCCCTACCGAAGAGATCACCGTGTCAACTACCGGATCCAAATCATTAGAAGTTGAAGTCATGGGAGATGATGGAAAATCAACATCAGGAGGGGAGATAGAGTGTATATCTTCCCGAATTTCTTCACGAGGGGGAAGAAAAGAGGATCGATGATGGTTATCATTTTGAGGTAGATTGTCAATGCTAAGCATTTCTAGAATAGATTCATTAGAAGGAAAAATTGGGGAAATGTAGTTGATCGCAGATGACAATGAATTTAACCATGATGGCATCGAGTAACTGTCAGGTGCCAATAGATGTTGGTCATCTGAAGAGGGAGAAGTGAATTGGAAAGAAACGTATGATGTTTCGGCTGGACTAAGTGGCATGGTGTCACCTAACGCATCGAATTCCAAGGGACTAGGTACAATCCAAGGGTCAGATGATTCCAAAGATTGATAAGTCGTGGTTAAAATCATATCAATGGTGGAAATATGGTGTGTAGTCGGTGGAAGTGGTGTAGGGAAGGTACCCATAAGGCTAGAATATTTCAGCAAGCCAACACCAACGCTTTCATGCATGAACTTGTGGTCTCCCAAGAAAGGAATGTTGTTGGTAGAGGGAGCGTGAGCATCAGTTGTGCAGAAATCTAACTGATCAATAGTGACAATTTTTCCCTGATGAGGAAATTGTACACATCGAAACACCGATGAGGAAACGACAATCATATCATAAAAAAAACTTCTTCCAAGTAATAAGTTCTAATCGAGGGGAGCATCGACCACCTTGACATCAACAGTGACGGTTTTTCCACCCAATTGGATGGGAAGGGACTGTAAAATCCCATGGGGATGAAAACCTCGCCCATCGAATGCATGTAACATCGTTGGGGATTTGTTAAGTGCAAGTGATTTTAAACATTTCCAACATGCTAAAGACATGACACAAGTAGAAGCTCCCTCATCCAATATGGTTCGGTGGATTTGTTGATTTTGAATAACAACATCAACTTGGAAAGCAAGTTGGTGGGAGAGTCGAGGTGTATAATTGTCCAGGTTAAACATGATATGGTTGGATGACTCAAGATTAACAAAGCCAATAGCGGCCAAGAGCGTTCTATGTTGACTGGGGCAGTGTTGTAGAACTTCTAACGCAAACATAGCACACGGTGCTTGAGCCAAATCTTCAACAATGTTGTAGTTATGGGTGGAATGTGAACTAGGATTAAAGGTAGATTTATGGATAGTGCTCTTAGGATGGCATAGGATAGAGTCGAACGTAGGTTTCTCAATCTGAAGTGGTCCAGACGGAGGATTAACTGATGGAGGACTAACAGAGGAAGGTGATGGATCTGGTAAAGTATCGGTACCGTTAGTGATTTTTCCTTTGTCAGGTTTAACCGATGTGTCGTATGTCTTAAATCAAGTGATAAAATTAATCCCATTAAACATATAAATATGTGCACTTGTCGAGGCCTCATCATGAGGATGGCTAGAAATTCCCCCAGGAGAGGGGCTTTGAGCAACCATGGATTGTTGTTGTGGAAAAGGATGAGTAAGCACAACGGGTTGTGAATTTTCCTGGAAAAGTTTGGCCACTTCATCGTGATGTAGAAATTATCGAGTGTGGTGATCCTCACCACAAATGATATATGAGAATTTTAGTTTCCGTTGTGGTTTATTTTCAGTAGCAGGTGTTTGAGATTGATTTTTTGGTTGTTCATTGTTATTGGTATTTTTTGATTTATTTTTTGTCTTCTTCTTACCTCTGGATTGTTGTGAAGGGGCAGATTGAACTACATTCACCTCAGAGATCTGAGTTTGGGGGGAGGTAGAGGAGAGTGTGGTCGATTGGGAAGTAGATTGATTTTTTATGGAACCGATAACACCGTCCGCATGAGATGAGGATGACGGCTTGGATGGATCGGTATTAGCTCGAGCAGTGTTTGGAAGCAACTCATACAAAGTACCAGATTGTGAATAAACCAAATCTAAGTACTAATCCTGAGAAATGGTTTCTTCCTCAGTGACCGCGCCACCCATAGCGACATCGTGAGCGATCGGAGGTAAAAGTGATTTAGTAAACCACTCTGCCAATAATATGTCAGGAATGATTTCTTTGATCATCCTTCATCATCGTCTCCACTCATGAATATGGTCATAGATATGCACGGAGTCAGTTTAATGAAGGGAGGTCAAGAGTTCAGTACCCGTCTCGTAGTGAATAGGTAGTTGAAAGTGCGTGAGGAAAGACATGGAAAGGGAGTTGAAATCATGAAAAGAAGCACGTAGTAGTTCAATATACCACTTTGTTGCAGAGCCTGTAAGTGTTCGCTGGAAAATACATAAACATATAGAATCATCCATGAGGGAGTTTGGTGAACACCACAAATGTAAAGTCATCACATGGTTATTTGGATCTTCTCCAGATTTTTCGTCAAATTTTGGAATATCAGAAGGAATTTTAGTTGGAATAACTAGCCAAACCAAAGAATGAAAAATAGGATCATTGGTTAACCAAGACAAGTCTGGGAGATACAGAGTCGCAAGGAAAGGTAGTTGTCAGCTAATTTGCGGATGATACTAGTGTGGCATAGGAACACCAGTAGGACCATAAATTGGGTTAGGTGGATAATTGTAATCAGTAGGTCCTCCTACATATGGTTGTTGCTGACCAGGGTAAGCAGGATTCGATGATGGCTGAGAAACATTTGCATAACCCGGTGGGTTCTGAGCATTATAAGTCGCGTGATTTGCTTGCTCATAAGGAGGATAAACATGTTTCCCTTGAGGAGGGTAAGAAGTAGATCCCGGAGGTGGATACACATTAGGCCCATGGGGAGGATAAGGTTGTTGTCCTTGAGGACTCCAGGTGGTGTTTGGGATGTCACCCAGATAAGGTTGTCCATAAGATGGTCCAGAAGGAACAGGATTTGATACTCCTCCTTGTGGGTTATGATATGAGTGCCCCCCAATGTGGGGTTGGGTAAATGTGCCTCCTAAAGATACTCCCCAGTATTGTGAAGGGTTTCCAGTAAACGAAGGTTTCCCCCCTGCCAGCGGTGGATTAACAACCAGGGTATGACTGGCAAAGGGAGGTTGCCCTCTGGGAAGAACATGAAAAGAGGGTTGTCCCCTAGGAGGGGTTGGTCCGCCATAGGATGGTGGTCTTCCAGGAGGGATAGGTCCGCTAGATGGTGGTTTACCTCCAGTCAGTTGTATTTGGCTAGAAAGGGTTTGCATTCTCTGGTGCAAAGATGTCCCAGCAGGATTGTGCGGGACATGTGGAGTTGTAGAGTGAAAGTTTGTAAAAGTGGGGGTAGGGATCGAAGTGCCTTGAGAATAAGTAGATTTGATGAGTCCAGCATTAGGATGGACTTGTGTTGATGTAACAGTAGGGTTAATGACCTGATCAATGGAGTGATTCATAGATTGACCGGATGGCCCCGTTTCAATAGGAGGGTCATGACGATTAAAGGGTTGCCGAAAGGATTCAAAATGCTCATAGAGATCGCGTCCTGATGAATTCCTCCATACAGAACGAGAAGGTGTGGGATTTGTATCTACCAAAGTGGTAGGACGAACAGGAGTCCTATAATCATCACCAAAGATTGGTTATGTGGATCCCATGTATGTTTCGGTAAAATCTCTCGCAGGTAAATGTGGGACCTCTTCATCTAGGACATTCCCAAGGGAGTCTAAACTAAGAAAAAGTGGTTAATTCAAGAGGAATTGTCGAAACAGATGTAGTGTGAGGAGTGGGATTCTCGACCGTAACCAAAGCTCCTTCTTGATTGTCTAACGGAGGAGCAACAACACTCCCAGCATCAGATTGATTTTCTACCTCTCCACGGTAGTTGTCTTTTGGAGGGTTAGGAGGTAAGGGTTGGTAGCCTTCCGGAGGCAGCCCTTGCATCCTATGCAATCACAAAGACCTTTATCGTCTATAGGCTCAATTTTAGAGAATAACAGTACACGCTGAAAATCTAGGGCCAACTAACAAAAAGAAACAACATACGCTAATAAAATCTAGGAATCAAAACCAAGCAAACAAAACCTTCTCTTGATGATCGTACTAGTTGGTGATGAAATCCAACGTCGCATGATCAAGTCAAGAAGGGGCTAGGATATGGTGGAACAGTTACAATGGCGACCTGCTTAACAGACTTTCACCTTGGTGCAAGCTTCCACGCAGTAATTGTGGATTTACCCTCCAAGGAGCCCGAGTGAGTTTGACCAATGTCTGTTCTAGGTACAGTGAGACTTCCCTTCACCATCACCTTGTGTAAGTACCTAAAGATTATGGCAACTAAGGACACCAACTCATAGTCAACCCCTGAGAGGGTACAATAGACAGTCTGATCTGAACGTATGGGTAGAATAACAAGTCTGAAATCAACTCAAGAGGATCCCACACATAATCGTGGGTATATCCTCAAGTGACCCCCAATATACGATCCGACCACTACAAACAATTGAACCACAGAGGGATAATCTCCGTAATTCTCCTAAATGCGACCTCGTTCGTAACCCCTATGTGAGAGGGGGATCCCAGAAATCCTATATGACAATTGGATTTGACTCTCCCTATCTTGGGATGCTAATGTTTGTTTTGAAAAAATTTGGAGAGTTGTACTCATAGCCTAATCCAAAGTACTGGTCATAGTCTAATGTTGGTGGAAGATCCTAAAAACAAAAACGTTCTAGATAATTTTAATTAGTGATAGTTTTACAATTGTTCTTTACTCAAGGGTGTATGCAAGTGAAATTGATGGAATGATAACTCAATTCCCAAAATAATTCATAAAAGATGATAAGAAATTGTTTCTTTCAATGAATGCCTATTTAAGGGAAGAGAGAAAGTTATTTTCACTATCAAACACTAAGATGCAACATCCTCAAACAATTGTTTCTCAATCAAATCCAATGTAATGCTAAAAAAATTCTAAAATGTCTTCTAATATCCAAACCAATCACTAAAATGTGTCCTTTTGCTTATATGTGAATGATAATTAGATGTAAGACTTCCAATGTCAATCAGACTTCAGGATTAAACAATTAGAAGCAAACCTCACACAAAACAAAAAATACACTCTCATTATGAATAAACAAGGAGGACAAAGATAACCAAATTTGCAAACAAGAACCAAAAAACCTCAAACAAAAGAGAAATGCTAGAAAACTGACCGAAAATATCAAATGGAAAGGTTCATAGACCTTTGGATTTCCTCACAAAATCTTTCACTCAGTCAGATAAATGAGAAGAAAACAACAAGTTAACTCTAGGTCAGCAAAGACAAAGAGTGACTTCAAGGTAAGAAAATAAAATGTCAAGTTTCCAAACAAGAAGAGATCAATTCTTGGAAAACAAGGTGTTGAAGGCCAATACCAAGATGTAATGAGAGTATGAGACTCTAAGCAAGTGCAAAAAACAAAAACTGAACTCGGAAATTGAAAACCTAGAGGATTTTTCACAGAAAAGGGGGTAGCACTCTTGTGTAAGGGGCACTAGAGCGTTCCAATGCTCTGTGTAAGACCACCAGGGAGTGTTAACACTCTGATAGTAAGGGCAGGGGAGTGCTCTGCTTCAAAAGTTTAGAAAAATGCCCAGAAACTCAAAAAAGCAAGCAAACTCAATCGATCAAATTGCATATGATGAAATCAAGAGCCAATCAATCAAATCTAAGAATCAAAGAGACAATATGACATTATGGAGAAAGTCAAATGAGTGGGAAAAGGGCCAAAACAAGATCTAGGAAAGGAAACAAAAATCAGAGCTCCTCCCCAGTGGAGTCGCCAATTTCTGTTACAGGTGAATCCTCCGGTGGACAAAAGGATTCCCTCTTGGTCTCTAGACTCCTAAGGCCAAGACGAAAAAGTTCTTAACATGGACACTGACATCCTTTTAGGTCTAATCAAGATAATATACGAAGGAGGAGAAGAAATATGTGTACCTTATTAACGACGCTTGTCCTTGCAAAGTCCAGGCTGAGCTTCGATCCTGAGCTCCCTGATAGGTTCTGTAGGAAAAACAAAGATACAATGGACTTCCTACTCTACTGAGATTAGATGAAATATAGATCCATCTACTGTAGACAAACTCATATAGAACAAACATAAGTTTGAAAGAAACAGGCCAAGCATTGATATATTGATAAGAACAAGTAAAAGTACTTACAATCCTTTGATGAAGGTGTAGCAGCTTCTTCCAATTCTCCTTGTCCAACCCCTTTGCTCAAGTAATCTACACTGATTTCTTTGATGACATACCACTTATAGGATCATAATTTTGGTATCAATCTCTGATCTCCACTATCTTTGTATGTTTCTTATGAGATCATAGGTTTCATACCTCCAATCTTTTTCATGTACCTTTCACCATGAGAAGGCCTCCTTATATAACCTTGGAGAGGCCCAACCACTTGAGAGATATTTGGGATAAGTTGAGGATTCCTCTCCTTTAGTTGAGGATCTTCCCTAATATCATGCCTTGACCCAAGATTTGAACCCAACTACCTTCAGATATTGAGGGGATTGTCCCCTGATTTCCTCTAACAAACCAAAAATTCGCTCAGAAAGGGTAACGCTCCCCCAAAAGGGCACACAGGGAGCTCAAACACTACCCCAAAGAGGTCCAGGGAGTGCTAGCACTCCCTGACAGTGGGTAGGGGAGAGCTCCTCTCCAAAATCCATTTTTGAGTGGTTCTTTCAGTGGCAAAAGGTTTGTACTCCCTATCAACTGATTTCTCTTCTTCAAAACTAGTCTTTGAGGTGTCTTAAGTTTCCTTATGATGTTGTTAGAGGAAAAACATAGAAAAGATGGATGTATGATGTTTGTGACACTTGCAACACTTGTGTTCAATATGCGACACTTGCGGACAAGATGTGACACTTATAACACTTGTAATAACGACACTTGCGACACTTGTAGTCAAGATGCGACACTTGCGGAAAAGATGTGACACTTACAACACTTGTAATGATGACACTATTGAAGTGAGTAATTTTGATGTGTAACACTCATCCAAATGATTTCTCCTCCAAATAGGTTAAACACATACCCACTTGTAGATCTTCTACGATCCAAATCTCCAGCCCAGTCTGCATCAAAAAAGCCATGTATGCCCACCACTTTGTCCAATTTTGGTCTTCCTTAGTAGCACAATCCATAATTGGTAGTGCCACACAAATACCTGAAGACCCTCTTTACTGTTGTTCAATGATTCTTCCCTAGTTTTGACATATACCTGCTCAAAACACCCACTGCATGTGCAATGTCTGGTCTAGTACAAACCATTGCATACATCAAACTGCCAACTGCACTGGCATACGGAACATGGGACATGTCCTCTTCTTCTTCCTGTGTGTTGGGACACTGATCTGTATATAAATTTACCCCTATAGGAATAGGAACCTTGACCAGTTTACTTCCATGCATATTAAACCTCTACAATATCGTCTCAACATATTTTCTCTAATTCAACCAGAGTTTCCTATTAGCACGATCTCTTTTAATTTCCATTCCCAGAATGAAGTTAGCAGCATCGAGATCCTTCATGTCAAATTTGGATGATAGCTGTGATTTCTCGTCCTTGATAACATCCATGTTATTTCCTACCAACAACATGTCATCAACATACAAAACTGCATAAATGAAGTGATTACCAACCTACTTGGAATATACACAGTGATCAACCCTGCTTCTAACAAATCCCAATCCAAGGATGTGTGTGTCAAACTTTTGGTACCACCTCCTAGGTGATTGCTTCAGACCATATAGTGACTTCTTTAGATTACAGACCAACTCTTTATTTCCCTTCACTACAAAGCCTTCTGGTTGCTTCATGTAGATTTCTTCTTCCAAATACCCATGTAGAAATGTTGTCTTCACATCCATCTGTTCCACTTCAAGATCAAAAGAAGCAGCAATAGATAAAATAAATCTAATAGAAGTTAACTTAACAACAGGAGAAAAAATATCACCAAAGTCAATTCCCTCTACCTGGGAATAACCTTTTGCTACTAACCGAGCTTTGTATTTCTCCACTTTTCCTTCTGCATTAAATTTCTTCTTAAACAACCATTTTCTACCAACAGATTTTCTTCCAGCTGGCAACTCAACTATATCCCATGCCTCATTTTTATCCAAGGCATCCATTTCTTCAACCATGGCCTTCTTCCAGAGTTTACTATCCTCTGAATTCACTGCTTCCATGACAGTTATGGGATCATCATCAGTAATAGATAAAGAAAAATTGGAATGGAAATTAGGTGGACTATACCTTTCTGGTTGCCTTATTTCTCTCACTGATCTCCTCAATACTGGGGTATGAGGTTCTTCTTCTTCTTTTTCTTCATCTTCTTCAGATGATTCATATTTTGCATCATCCAAATCTAGCTCTATTTTCTCAGGTTCATCTTGCCTTGGTAGGAATTCCTATTTGGACACATCTTTTACCTCTCTAAAAAGAACATCCCGACTGTAAACAGTCTTCTTATTTTCTAGGTTCCAAAGCTTATAACCTTTCACACCATATTTATAACCAATAAAGATACACTTTTCAACTTTTTTGTCCAGCTTACTCCTATTTTCCTTTGGAACATGTACATAAGCATCACAACCAAACACTCTAAGATGTTGAAGAGAGGATTTCTTTTCAGTCCATACCTCATGTGGAGTTTTATCATCCAATGTTGATGAAGGTGATTGATTGACCAGGTAACATGTTGTATCCACTGCCTTTGCCCAGAATTCTTGTCCTAACTCGACACCGTTGAGCATGCTCCTTGCTTTTTTCAACAGTGTCTTGTTCATTCTTTCTACAACTCCATTCTGCTGAGGAGTGTATGGAGTAGTCTTCTGCCTTTCTATACCACACTTCTTAAAGAATTCTTCGAATTCATTTCCACAGAATTCTCCACCATTATATGTTCTCAATACTTTTATTTTCTTCTCTATCTGATTTTCTACCAGAGCCTTAAACTCTTTAAATTTATCGAATACCTCAGATTTCTTTCTAAGAAAATAAATCCATGTGTACCTTGATAAATCATCTATGAATGAAACATAATACACAGACTTACCTAGTGATGGAACAGTCACAGGTCCAAACACATCACTATGTATCAATTCTAAGATCCCCTTTGCTCTTGTAGCACTAGATGGGAATCTTACTCGATTATGTTTACCATATATGCAATGTTCACAGAAATCAAAATCCGGAAAGCAATTAGACATACCTTCAACCATGCCTTTACCGTGTAGTGTTTGAAGGCCCTTTTCTCCAATATGCCTCAGTCTTTGATGCCACGGCATGGTCTTCTTTTCAGGGATGGTATTAGTCTTGTCTTCTTTATTTTTCTACTCAAGGACAACATAATTGTTACAACCATTAGTATAAGAGCTTCCCAACAACTTGTACAGAGTTTCACACCAAACTCCACTCCTGCATCATCCAACTTGCTTACAGATATTAGGCTCCTGGCAAGTTTTGGAATGTGCAGAACCCCAGGGAGAGTTCTAATCCTTCCATCTTTTAGTTGCAACTTAACCCTTCCACGTCCCAATATTTTTTTTTTCGAGTCATCTCCTAGGAATACATCACCACCATCATATTTTTCATATTCAGAGAACCACTCCCTATGAGGAGTCATATGGTATGACGCACCTGAGTCGATCAACCATACATCATGATCTGCATGTGTACTTGTAGATTTCAGGTAAACATCACCTCCTTCTTCAATGGAGGTTTTTTCCTCTGTGGAAGAGGTACTATCATATCCCTTTGGTTTTTCAACCTTCTTAGACTTGCAATCTTTCTTATAATGCCCTGTTTTACCACACTTTCATAATTTCCTCAAATATTTTCCTAGAGACTTAGATATACCTTTATATTTAGATATCCCCCCCGAAGGCTTACCAGGATTCTTATCTTGGGTACGACCTCTTACAAATAAAGCATCTGTGCTATGACTATCCATGCTTTTCCACCTCATCTCTTCAGATAACAAGGATGAAACTACATCCTCATATTTCAATGTAGATTGAGTGGTACTACCAATTTCTACAACCAGATTATCCCAAGAGTCTGGCAAAGAACATAACAAAGTAATACACGTATCTTCTTCTGCAATCGTAATATTAACAGAGACAAGTTGACTTACCAGAGTATTAAAGGCATTTAGATGTTCTGTCACAGAATCTCCATCTTCCATCCTAAGATGATATAGTTTCTTTCGAAGAAACAACTTGTTTACCAGGGACTTTGATTGATACAAATTTCCCAACTTATCCCAAAGTTCCTTGGCTGTAGATTCTCCCGAGACATTTAACAACACCGAATCTGCGAGGCAGAGTCGAATAGTACTCCTTTCTCTTCTGTCCAACTTCTCCCAATCTTCATTCAACATACCAGTAGGTGGTGTACTAGTAGTTTGTGTACTAGTAGGTTGTGTACCAGTAGCCTGTGTGCTAGTAGACGGTGTACCAGTAGCCTATGTACCAGGATCCACAACGATCCATTGTTCTTTGTCTACAAGAAGGTCCTCCATCTTGAGCTTCCATAGCTCAAAGTTTTTACCGTTGAACTTCTCTATCTCGATTCTAGAAGAGCTCGTCTTCCTCTTTATACACTCGAATCACCACTGCAAAAGCTCCCACTAAACCTAGGTTTATCACAGACCCAAGATAAACTTGATCTATCAAGACCGAGCCAAACCCTCAACAACAAAGGCGTCCCTTTGAAGCCAAAAACGAGCTCTAATACCACATGTAAGTTTTAAACTTGTGAAGTAAAGCAATGCATATAGATTCTTAAGTAAAACAGAAATTAATCAATGGCTCATTCACATAGTACATGAAGATTTATACCAGAAACCCTCAACCGGGGAAAACCTTTCTTATATCCATTATATCTCGAATTTCACCATTCACCATACAATATTTACAATGTTTTTTAGGTATTTCGTGGATACCAAAACCCTAATCCCTTAATCCGAGATTAATTTAGAGAACTGCAAAAAATAGCAAAATCTGCTAAAAATAGCAAAAACCGCCCAAACGCAGTTGTCGAATCTAACACGCCCACACACACATGCAAATAATATAACACATACTCAACAACAATAACATTCATAGAGAGGTTACATTGAAGCACCACACACTTACTCATGAATGTAGAGAGAAATTGGGAAGGTAAACCAATCCCTCATTTATTCCTTAGTGATGAGTATAAATACATATGAGAGATGGTTGGAGCAGTTGTACCCACTCCAACTAATCATTCCTTAAGATCCTTTATGTTACATTATTGTACTTACTTACATATTTATCCTTATTACATATGTATTCCTATATTTACTTATGTATTAAAGTATGATTACTATTACAAGGGCTTAAGAGGCCTCCCAACTTCTCCCCCACACTCAATTCCTTGCTCGTCCCGAGCAAGCATGCACCAATGTTATGGGTGTTTACTGCTATGGAAGTATCCCCATTGTGTACCACCCATGCATACTAGTCTGCATAGGTAACTCAGCTGCAACAACCACTAGCTAGATAGGGTGATAGATGTATACAAGGTTTACTATGATTAGTGTCTACTGTATCTGAGTGACTATATATTACAGGTCTCATCTCCTCAATCTCCATGTTATGAGTTCCTCATCAAAAGATTCCCTGGTTGTTATTATTTCCAAGTCGATCGCTCAATTCAAACCTAAACTTCTCACGCACTCTGTTAGGCTGTCTCTCTCGGAGGATTTGTTATAGGGGATCAATGAGGGTCTGTTCCATCGGCCACTCATACCATTATTTTGTTGTCACAACCCAAAAACTATTTTGCAACACTTGTACTCAAGAGATCAATTAATTTGGTGTTCTCATCATCGTATTTTCTTTAAGCGCTTTGTGTGTGTGTAAAACGTCTCTCTTGAATGCCTTCGACGGTTACTCATCATAAGTTCTCTGCTCACTTAGCCACTGCAAAAAATTCCTTTGTCGATGCTCAATTTTGTATTCAAGTGCTTAGTCACTGCTTTGTTTCTTATCATCTGCTGCTGCAAGAGTCTTGATTCATAATCATATGCTTTTTATGTATCGGGTCGGTGTTTTTTAACATGGATGTGCTGCTAAAATTCTCTGGAAATGGATGGAATCTTGCGTTTGTATATTACATTAAGGATGACTGACTATGATTATGACTCTAATAGTTAGTAAAACATAAATACATAGAGTTTTCATGCGCAAGGCTTACTTCATTTCATCTACTAAATATCACTTATGTTGGTGAGAGACCGATCTGACTCCTATTACAATGGTGGAGGGGATTGCCGACCTTCAAAGAAAATGCACGTTTAACCCCTCATTATTTAAACTTCATTTGTGACTTACCTTTTACATTAAATCTTGACTCAATTAATTACTACAATCTACAACATATGTATTTAGCTTTTTTTTCATTTTTTCAACTAAATTACATACTCGACTTAGATTTCAACTTGATTGACTCAACTATAAAGTTGAGTCGGCTTGACTAAACTTAAAATCGTCTTGAAAATATCCTTCATGTAATTTTTTAATCCTTCACAACTTCCGAATGCAAAAGATTTTTAATTTTTGAGGACCACCGGTGATAGAAATTTTATGTTTTTATTATGACTGAATCGACTAGACTCATACTATAAGTCGACTTTTTCTAAATGTCAATTAACACAATTCTCTATTGGAATACACAAGTCTCCATATGCCGTGAAGCCTTTACTAACTAGGACATCATGCAAAAATAACAATTGAGCTCATCATTATTTTCAAAATAAAAGGGTCCTAGTTGACTCACTCGATCTAGCTCTGTCCACCAGGTCGGTCAATTTTTTTTTCTTATTTTCCAATTTTGATATTTCCTCATTGAGGAAGTCTGGTCGAATTTCCTGTTAGTAATAATAATAATAATCTATTTTTAAAGTGACTGGTAAAGTTTACAGAGGTATACATACCCTACTTCTCTGATTTTGAACTTATGATCTTTTAGGAAGAAATACATATTCTTAACCATTAAACCCACTCAAACTGTATATCATAATAAAACTTTCTTTACTCCTTCGATAAAAAGTCATGAATTGATGACTTGGTCCGCATGCCATGCCATGCCATTTCTTGCTATCCAGACTACAAGTCGGAATACTTAATCGTTCGTCACAAGACAACATAGGAAAATGGAAGTCGAGGTGCATAGTGAAACCAATCGGTTCGACTTGTTCGACTTGTTCTCCTGAAAGAAAAGAGATGGTCATTGGCTTCCCCCACGCCCATTCATATGCTTCGTAGTGGCGCCTTCCTTGAATAATTAATCTGAGCATTAACATTGTTACATCTTGTTGCTCAACTCAGTTAACATTTCCACGGATTATCACTTTTTATTATCGTTCTCTTTCGACCAATATTTCGAATCAAATGGGGTCTCCTTTTATCCACTTGATCGACCACAACATTCACATAGTCAGTCGAATTTTATGTTTCAACGTTTGATTGTTGTATTTCTCGGACGGTTCTGTGATGGGTCAGAGTCATCCTCGGTCGCCTTCGTTTCTTGCATCATCGTGATTAATATGGAAACCACCATCACATGGGATTGGCACACTTGTATGTGATCAAGTTCTCATAAAGATAGTCATTAATGATCTTTTAATTAAAATTCTAATTCGATGGTTAACAATTGAAGATGCTGGTATATTCTTAGTCTTCGTCTCAAATCAATGAATGTCATTTACTCTTCATAACTTCCTTGGCATCCGTTAACCTTTTTACTTTTTAACATTTACCTAATCATATTAAGAAATAACTGTAGCACCATATAATTGCCAAGTTTGAATTATTAACGGGCAATACTTCAACTTCCTTCTCAGCTGTCCGTGCATCTCATACCCACCTATTGCATGAGCAACTAACATTTCATTTTCGAACATGCGTGTCCAGGAGAAATCCATGTTTGCATTATACACAGAAACATCAAATGATATAACTAACACTGCTAATTACCAGCTGATACCTTTAGGCATTCTCAGCCTAACGGCTGTGCTAGTCTACTTCCAGTCAAATTCAACAATGGCCTTCCAAACCAATGGCGCTCTTCTCCATTGAAATATTTAGAAAATAACCTATTGACCATCAACCATTCTTCCCAACATCCAACACTTACAAGTAAATTGACAAATATTCGAGGTAATACTCGACCATGTAGACAAGGTCCGCGATCAACCAATCATTTCATCCGCATTTGTGAACAAATTTCTCAGCATCATCATGGATGAACATCATTATGATTTTATGACAATAATCACATCGAGTGGCTGAAATCGTTGCATAACTTCTGATAGAGATCAACTTCAGGGTCTACGTCTCGATTGGAGTGAGCGCATTCTTTCCCTCTCTTGATTTCCTTCGTCGAAATGGCATCTAATACACTTTCACGGGTTTGAGTCACCATCTTTATAAATTTATGGATTTTGTCTTCGAGGAGAAAACAACGATAATCCACCAGCATTCATGCACAACAATGAGCAAACAAGCATACACAAGAAGAAACCACTGAGCAAGCATCCACAATATCCACAAGAAACAATCGATCCTCTTATGTCCCCATCTTCTTCAGGTTAAGACCACCCCCATGTGTTGCAGGCAACGACGTCAATGTTGTAATCTTGTACATTACAACGGCATTCACAGATAGGCTACATTGAAGCACCACACACTTACTCACGAATGGAGAGAGTAATTGGGAAGGTAAACCAATGAATAATAATATGTGGAACATAAATATTTAGCAAAGTAACGGAACAACAAGATTATAGCTAGAACAATACCATAATAACACCGGAAAGAGCACTTTTATTAGAGATAGCAATGTTCACTTTCCTCTTCAAGTGGGAAACCTCCAACATAGCAGAGCTCTATTACAATAATCTCCAAGATAAAATATACAATACATCCTACTATTATTTATACTAATTCTACCTTATAAGGAAACTTCTAGAGGAAGATATTCCTAGAAGCGGAAGCTTCTATTAGGTCTTCTTATATTGACTTATTATCCTTTATTTGTTAGGCCTTATTAATTAATGTCGGCCTTTACCGCATAGAAATCATATTCGACTAACTAATGACCTACAAAGAGGGGTTACGATCGGATCCTAACATGCCCTCCCCCTTCAAAATCATCCTTGTCCTCAAGGCTGAAGGTGCAGAAGTTGTTGGAGTATGGTCGTTGGTTCCCAAGTCGTATCCTCTGGTGAGGTGTCCTTCCACTTGATTAACACTTCCTTGATAGTTCTTCCACGCAACTACCCTTCACGGGAATTGAGGACTGCTTCTGGTTGGAGCCAAAGGGAACCTTCTTCATCTAATTCTGGAAGGATGGCTTGGACCCTGCAATTTCGTCCGACCACTTTCTTTAGATAGGAAACATGGAACACCAGATGGATTTTTGAAGTAGCTGGAAGGGCCAATTTGTAGGCCACTGAACCAATACACTTGATGATATGGTAGGGCCCATAAAAATTGGGTTCTAGAGTGTGATGTGCCTGGGATTTTAGAGATGTTTTTTTTGTAAGGTTGGAGCCTGAGAAACACCTAATCACCTTCTTGAAAAACCCTTTCTGAATGATGTAAGTCTCCATGTTTCTTCATGTGATTTTGTGCCATGTGGAGGTTATCCTTTAGAGCCACTAGGGTGGCGGTTCTACCTTGAAGAATTGTATCAATATATTAGACCTGTGATGTTCCTATAAGATATATAGTGATTGTAGGTGGGTGTTGGCCATACACTACTTCATATGGGGTCATTTTAGTGGTTGTATGATAGGAATTATTGTACCACCATTCCGCCAAGGGGATCCATTGCACCCACTGATGTTGTTTTTCGGAAGCAAAACACCTCAAGTAGGTTTCCAAACATTTGTTGACTACTTTTGTCTGACCATATGACTGGGGGCGATAGGTTGTGCTTGTATTCAGTTGGGTGCCCTACAATTTAAATAGCTCTTGCCAAAATGTGTTGGTGAAAGTTGGGTCATGATCGGATACAATAAAGGTGGGGATGCCATGTAACTTGAAAATATGATCAAGGAAACATGTGCTACTAGTGTCGGTGTGAAAGGGTGGGGTAAGGCACAAAAATGAGCATACTTGGAGAGGCAATCAACCACCACCATGAAGATGGAGTTGTTCCCATCTTTAGGAAGACCCACTATAAATTCCATGGAGATGTTTGTTCACATAGAAGTTGGAATGGGTAGGGGTTTTAGAGCTCCTGGAGACTTGATAGCTTCACCTTTATTACGTTGGAACACTTCACATCCAATGATAAAGTGAAGGATATCCTTCTTCATGCCTGCCCAGAAAAAAGAACAGCAGGCATGAGCATAGATATTTTGGAACCATGAATGATGCACAATAGTTGATGAGTGCAACTCATTTAAAAGCCTCAGATCGAGTGCTGAAAAGGGTGATAGAACCAAGTGATCCTTATATATGAGAATATTGTTGTGCCAAGTGTAGCCAATGGGAGGATTAAGGTCCTCCTGAAGGCGTTGAATTAATAAGGGAGAGAATCAGGTGATTTAGCCACTCTTGGCGTACCTCTTCAATCTAATCAAGGACCTGTAAGAATAAGGAAAAGAGGGAGATGCCCTCCTCATGTTGTCTAGACAATGCATCTGGTACTATATTGTCTTTTCCCTTATTATATATGATTTCATAATCATAAACCAACATTGTGGTCAGCCACTTGTTTTTTTTCTGGGGAGGATAACCATCACTCCAAAAAATACTTCAAACTATGGTGATCTATTTTGATCTGAAAATGACGCCTCAAAATATACGGCTTCCATGTGTGCACTGCATGGAGAATGGCCATCATTTCCTTTTCATAGGTAGATCTACCCAGATTGTGGCCACTCAAAGCTTTGCTAGTAAAGGCCACAAGTTGACCATCTTGTGTGAGCACTACACCTAGACTAGTGTCACAAGCATCTGATTCCACCACAAAGGTTTTTTTGAAGTCAGGAGCGGCTAGGAAAGGAGTAGTGAACATGGCCCTCTTTAACTCTATGAAGGAGAGGGATGTTATGATTATTCTCACCCCTGGAAGGAGGTAAGTCCATTAGAACTTCAAAAACATTGGGGTACTTGTCCAAGATTAGTTGTAGGTTAGGAGGGACTATTGAAGAGGCATGATCGATGGAATGCAATTGAGAAATCACACCATGGTGGCCTTTCTTCAATAATTTTTCCATCCTGTGGGAACTGATGATTTCAAGAGAGCCCGCTTGGAGACCTTAGAGGGTATAGGAGTGAGCCTCTTGGGTGAAGCTCATATATAACTCTTGATAACCAATTGTGATTGGTCCCAGAGTGAGAAGGAATTCCACACCCAAAACTATATCACATCCCCCCATGGAAATAGAGAACATGTGGGTTTTCATATGATAATCACCCATTTGGAGTTTGACATTCTCACAACGGCCCCCACACTTCATCATACCACCATTAGTGATGATAATTTGAAAATTAGAAATAGGGTGGACAAAGCAATGGGTCTCCTCAGCAAGCCTGCGATGAATAAAATTATGGGTGCTACCACTATCAATCAACACCACAACTAGCCTATGCTTGATGTATCCCTTGATCTCCAATGTCTATGGGGCCGAAATACCCGAGAGGGAATGAAGAGATATGTTAGGCTCCTCTGGTGTCACCGGGGAGGAAAACAAATCTTCAGCATGAACACTTGGTTGAGCATCCTCCGGGTCAGGAGCCTCATCTGATGGTATGTATTCATAGGAAGAGGAAGTTGATGCATCAACCTAGAAGAACTTATTTTCCCTGCATTTATGTCTTGGTGAATACTTTTCATCATAGTACTAGAAAATTATTTGCTTACGATGCTCCTCCATTTATGATGGAGATACCTTTTGGACCTTCAAGGTTTGTGTCATAGCTAGGATAGCCCCAAGGAGAGGATCATTGGGGAATGTAGCCTTCAAGGTTGGATCCTGAAGGATGGTCTCTACATCCATTGCTAATTGGCATGCCTGCAACCAGGTAGTAGGATGATGCATGCTCACACGAGCCATGATGGCTTCCTTTAAGCCAGTGATAAAACATTCAAGTAAAATTCATCATATAAGCCCTCGGTTCGGATATCCAACTGTTCAAATTTCATGATGAAATCTTTAACTGATCCAGTTTGGTGCAGCTTAGTGAGCTTTCCCAAAAATGTGAACCCCTATCAAAATGGGCACAAACTGCTTTAGTGAACATGTTCCAAGTGGGTAGTCTTGGATAACATTTCCTATGCCACTTCTACCACTACCAGTGTTCTTGATCCAAGTACAAAACCCCTACATGGAGTTTGGTCTCATCATCTTGAATATCATGAAGTGAGAAGTATTTTTCCCTTTGATAAACCCATCCAACGACGTTGGTGATCCATGTGGATAATGGTGGCCACCCACCTATTCAAACTAGCTCCTTTTGACAGTTTTAGTTCAACATGTTCTTCTGTAATTCTACATAATTGTGGGTTCTACACTTTTGGGGTTGTCTGAAGCCCTACACAGCTTCAAGGTGGATATTGGTGGCTTCCCACCTAATCCAACTGGCTTATTTTGGAAGTTTTCATGTCAGAACATCTTTTTGTACTTCCAGGGTCATTTTGGGGCCCTAAACAGTCTTTTTTTGTCTTGCCATAGTCGAACTGTAGATGAAGTTAGCATTTGACAAAATAATGTGTAGTTCTCGAAAATACCTTTCCAACTGGATATCACGCACCTAAAACGGATTTCATATGCAAAAGTTATGACCCCGGGAAGTTGAGGTACCAACTTACCCATCGGGGCCCACATAACTTTTGGCGTTTCATCTCTTAGGGTTACATTTTTGGATGTCTAGGGTTTTTGGAATTCATGAGTAACGTTAAAAAGGTCCTTTGGAGCATCACTGTAATCATTTTGCTCAGACGGATGAGTGTAGCAACCACATCTCTTCTCAGAGATAGCTATCACCATTCGAGCAAGTTGTTTTTAGTTCTACAGTTTTACAGTTTCATCCTATTTTATTTATTCAATAGAAGTTATTGTTCACTAGATATCTGTTGTTTTTCTTTGTATCTCTATGCTATTGTATTCAATCTGTTATTTATTTTGTTCCACTCATAAATCCATATCAGTGCTATCAAAGTGGTCTTCTCTTCTTTTATTTTTCTTTATGCATGTCCCCGACAAGATTTGGGTACAAGAAGTTGGGACTCGAACCAGTCGAGCCTTTGCAATATCAGTCACGTCGAGACCGACCACAACTCCTGGGGGATGAGAATAAATATGATGGAGTAGGAGATCCTTTTAAACTATTGCTCGGGGAATCCCTTGTGCGATAAAGGAACGAAATGATGGACAAATTTGCACAGATCTTTCAGAGGCTGCCCACAAGAAACGCATCTTCATCAAGTGACCATGAAACCCCCTTCATGGTACAAGTAAATTATATTCCATTATTTGAAGTAATGATAGATTCAGATGTTGTAGATAAATGGATGAATCTCCTCGAAGGGTATTTTTCGGTCCACAATTTTTTCGATAGGGAAAAGATTACTTTTGCACTCCTCAAGGTTGTCCCTTATGTTAAGGACTAGTGGGATACTTACTCTGAGCAAAGGGCCATAGAGGAATTTGCAATATTTGCAGTCTCCCCCACATGGGATTCCTTCAGGGATTTCATTAAAGAATAATACTACCATATTAGAAGCTACAAGGACCAGTACACAAGATGGACCACCCAGCGTCAAGAAAAGGACCAGACAGTACTAGATTTCACCAATATTTTCCATACCTTGCACACCAAATTGGGTATCAAAGACTCTAAATGACATAAGCATACCATTTTCCTATGATGAGACTTACTGATTCCAGCCAATTGACTTTATGGCTGATTTCTTGAAGGACAAATTTCCAAACATCTCTAGTGAAAACACATTCCAAAAACAAGTGAGGATTGGATTCACTCTCTGTAGAACATAAGGCACATTTGGTAGGCCATGGGAATCTTTTCTTACAAATATTTTCTCCTATTATAATATTTCAATGAACAAGGATTCAACAAAATACATTTACTTTTGGGAGTCCATCCTGATGACAAATATTATCCCATAATTTAGATTTTTCCGAAAAATCTTATTGGTGAAGATTAACTCCATACCCTTTATGAACTAAAAAGCATTGTTCTTCCCATCCTCTTCCATCAGAATCCTCCAAATGACAAGGGGAGTCCCCTTGTAGTTTTAGAAGAAAGACACCATCCCACTCCTTTATGTGCTTCAAGACCACTCCCATATCCCAAACTTTCTATAATCCTAAAGAGATTTACCATGAAGAGATTTCAAAAAGGGAAAAATTATGATTGGCGAGCATCCAAGCCCGAAGAGGAGTGAGAGTGAGGTTGTGAATCAACGGGCGATTCCCCATGATGTTTTCATGCCATAGGTCTATACATCTTCCATTCTCGGGGATCCAAGTGAGATGACTACATAGAAGAGGCAAATAATATTGGAGTTTACAAATATGTGAGCCATTCTAAGGGGGTGGGGGATTGTCAAGACTGCAAAGAATATCTCTTGAAAATTATTTATATAGGAGATACTTTTTCCACCAATAAAATTTACCTCCAATTATCCTCCAAGACATTTTAGAGCCTAGGGTTATATTAACCAACATTGTATCCTTTACTCTTAATCCCCCATGCACTTTTATATCTCGCACAATGGACCAGTTGACTAAATGAAATATCTTATTATTATACTTTCCCCCTTGCCATAAAAATTTCTGGATCTCTTGAGCCAAACCCTTTTTTACACCCACAAGGAGGGGTAGAAGGGGAGGAAAATTTAAAAATTGGGAGAGCAAAAAGAACCGAGTTGACCAACACAAGGTTGCCAACTAGATTAAGCCAATGCACCCCCCAAATTGAAAATTTATCTTTTATTTTGGAAAAAATTGATGTCCACTCGATTGGGAGAAGATATTGGAGACAAATGGGAATCCCCAAGTATTTAAAGGTCCTCCTATTTGACACAAAGGGGAAATGAAGCACCCTAAAAATTATAGAAAGAGAGCGAGCACTAACATTCTAAGCATATAGATGGATTTTGGCATTATTCACCAATCCCCCTGAAACTTTGGTGAACTAATCCAATACTTCTTTAAAGTGCACTACAATGATGGAGGAGGCTCCCCTGAGAAGAAAGATATCATCTGCAAATTGCGAGTGGTTGATCTTGTTGACCCCCCTCACAATTATCAACGGGAATCTGCTCTCATACTCTAACCTCCGACTGAGGGCTTCAACCATCAATATATATAGGAGAGGGGAGAGTGGACAACCCTTCCTGAGTCCTTTGTAGGCTTTGAAGAAATTAGTGGGGCAACCATTGATCAAGGGAGAGATCCATGTGTTACTTATACAAGCCTCAATCAATTTAATGAAAACTATACTAAAGCCCGATTTGTGAAGAAATTCAATGAGAAAGTTGTGACGAACTCTATCGAATGCATTTTCCATGTCAATATCGATTATCATTCCTTTCTCTCCCCTATCCTTGTTGGAATGAATTGTTTCCTGAACCAGATCTATATTATCAAAAATATATCTTTTTTCCATGAAACCCCCTTGTTTGGGAAAAATAATCTTATGAAGGACCAACTTGAGCTTGTTGGAAATTATTTTAGCCATGATTTTGTAAGAAACGTTGCATAAAGAGATGGGATTGAACCTAGAGGAGGACGGATTCCTTTCCTTAGGGATTAAGGCAAGGAAAACAAAATTCATAGCACCTTCCATTATAGACAATCTATGAACATATTATTCTAATAAGATCAAATTTTATGATGGACCAACACTTTTTATAAAAGTGATATGAAAACCCATTCAACCTTGGCGCCTTATCCAATTAAAACTGATGTAGTGCCTCAAGAAATTTCTCCTTTGTCACCAGTTTGATAAGCTCAAAGTTCTCTTTGGGTTTTATCAAAGAAGGGATATAAGAAAGGATTTGATCCCGAAGAGATAGGTCGACTTATCCAAACTCAAAATAAAGTTCTTCATAATGCTTAAAACTTGCTTGTTTTATTTATTCAAAAGAGGAGAGGGTTTCACCATCTAGAGACTTTATCTCTTCGACATTATTTTTCCAAAGATGGGATTTTTATTGACAATGGAAGAAAGATGTATTCATGTTTCCAATATAGAGCCAAAGACTACAATATTTGAGTCTCCACATTTCTTCCTCCTTTTTTAAAGCTGACTGCAAATTTTTTAATGTCTCGTACTCATCCTTTAACAAGGTCGGGGAAATATGTCCCTCCTCAATCTTGCTTGATATCGCCTCCAACTACTCTTGACATTCCTGTAACTCTCTGTCTAGTTCTTTGAATTTGGTCTTTTCCCTCTCCTTGAGAGCCCTTTTTAAGGTGATAATTTTATGTTCCCAAATATAAACAAGTGACCCCACTACCCAATGAATCCAAACGCTAGAAAGAAAGGGGGGAAAGGAGGGATCATTGAACGAGAGGGGGTTGAAAAAAAAAAGGATGGGGCCAAGATCCATAGCTTTAGAGAAGATAAGAGCGATGGTTTGATGATTAGATCCTTCCCATGGTAGAATTGAGGAAGACAAGGAGAAAGAATCAGATAAGAAAGAAATATGAACTAGGAAATGATCTAATATGGCCGCAATGTGACCAAGACTAACCCTTCAATTTGACTATGAAAATCTCTCTTTGGATTAATTAATATCAATAAGATCCATAGATGACATGAGATCTTCCATCCTTTCCCTGCATAAATCCCTCAATATGGATCCCCCTCTATTTTCTTTTTAATGGAGAGTGGTGTTGAAGTCCTCGGCTACAATACAATTTTCACTCAAACTTTGACTTGGGATATCCATTAAGGAATTCCAACAATCCAACTTTTCATTAAAATTATTGGGCATATAAACATTAAACAAATTAATGGACTTAC
>ML776718.1:74212-86656 GCA_009831015.1 Picea engelmannii | reverse complement strand
CAACCCTAAAATAAGGAAAGTGGGGCCAAGTGACCTAGAAGATGTTTTTAAGGAAGCTACTTGGAGAGTATAAATAAGAGGCAAGGCTCTCTCATTTGAAATACACTTGAGCATATTGAATATCTATAGGTGTCTGAGGTTTAAAAATGATATCTAATCCGAAATTCTGAGGAAAGTGAAGAAAAGAAGGCCGAAATGCAAGGAAGGATAAATTCTTTTGAAGGTGCTTTCTATGGTATGTTATTTTCAGGTCATCTCACCATGTTTGCTATAACTTTTTTTCTATAATGATTCAGATCCTGAAATTGTTATGCAAGTGAGAAAACATATCCAAGTATTTGTGGTTAAAAATTCATCTTGTGGGGCGTTGTATTTGTGGAGTTACACTCTATGGAAAATAGGGTTTGTGGCTAGTCTTGAAACTAGTCAAAATCAGGTGTTTCGGGTAAAAACGTCATAACTTCTTCATAACAGATCCAAATTCAGTGAGAAAAAATGTGTCGGTTAGGGTAAAGTCTTTCATATACTTTGTAATAGTTTCAAATCATTTCATCAAACATTTTGTGCGGGGCACTCTCTACAAGGACGCTCTCTAGAATAAGCCAGAATTCAGCAAGGTATGCCATTTTTGATATAAATCCTTTTCTGAGAGGTTCCAAGTAGTGCCACTTGGAGGAATTGCATAAAACACACTGAAGAAAATTGTGTATCAGTTTCAGATCTTTATACATTATAGGTTCAAAGTTATGATTACTTCAAGTTAGGGTTGTTGACTAATCCAAAACTAGGCATGTGAGACTAAAGAAAAGTTTGATGAAAATGCTAGTCTCTTGCTGTTAAAGTTAAGGACGGTTTGCAGGAATGTGATCAGATACACCAGGTCTATTTTAGAGCTACAAATCAGATTTTGATAATTAAATTGATGAGGGATTTTGGTTGAGGTACATGTTGAGTACATGGTTGAGACAAGTAGTTGATGAGTTGGCACAAACATGAGGTGTATAGTTGATGATGTTGGTACATATTGATGAGTGGTTGACACATGATTGGTATATACTTGGTGCATGGTTGGATGCACTTGTTTATGGTACAGGTTGATTACAGGTTGTTTGTCACAGGTTGGTGCATGGTTGATGCTCTTGCTTATGGTACAGATTGATATCTGTTGAGGATTGTTGCCTCATCTCAGTTGGTGCTGAGAATGCAAGCTGAGTCTTGCATATAGAGCTGGTTCTCTTGTAGAGTTGTACTCTATTCAATTGTTGCTGATAAACCCCAAGGATTGTAGTCCGTAATAAATAAAAAAATGTACATACATCTTGTGTTCTTTGTGTTCATTGTGGTGATGACTTGTTGATGATATATTTCTGATATATGTTGTTGATATGTGCTCACATCTAACTGGTTATAAATGAAAACAATGGGTAATGAATAAATGTTGAATGTTGATTGATGAGTTTTTGTGCAAGAGGGAAGTTTTGGGAAAAAGAGCCCCACACTCATTCACCCCCCCCTCTAAGTGTGGTAGGTGTGTCCAACAGCCTATGTCGTGCCTATAACGACATGAGAAGGACACTTGAAATACCTCAAACATTTGATTTGGAAGAAGAGAAATGAGTCAACAGGCTTACCAACCTCTTGCTATCTTAAAGCACCTAAAAAACCGATTTTTTGGAGGGGAGCGCTCCCCTATAACTATCTCAGGAGTGTTGGCACCCCCCCATAAGCCATCAGGGAGCGTTATAGCACTTCATCAACCCTTTTGTAGGAGCGTTCCTACCCTCAATAGTGTTGGCGCTCCCCTATACACTACTAAGGAGCGTTATAACGCTCTAAGTGCGCTTTTGAGGGAGCGCTACCTATTTTGGGCAGCATTTGATTTGTTGAGAAGAATGGGGGAAGGATCTTTTCATTCTTAGAAGGCAGTTGGATTTGAATCCTCAATCAAGCCATGATCTTAGGGCAGATCCCTAACTGAAGGAGGAGAATCCTCAACTCACCCTAAAGATATCTCAAGTTGTTGAGCCTCTCCAAGGCTATATAAGCAAGCTTTCTCATGGTGAAAGGGGACGGGAAAGGGAGAATCACACCAAACTTATGATCTTATAAGTGGTGTTGGAACATAGATGATTTTGGAAGAAAGATACCTATGATCTCATAGGGAGAAATCGGTGAAGTTATCATCATTCAGATCGTGGATCTTTTGAGCAAGGGGTAGACAAGGAAGACTTGACGAAACTGCTGCAATCCATCTACGACTGTAAGTAATGTTTTGTCCTCATTAATATAATTTGCTTGGCCTGTTTCTTTCTAATTCGTGTTCAATCTCACATGAATTTGTCTCTTTAGTAGATAGACCTATTTCGGACTAATCTTGATAGAGTAGGAAGTGGTCATACTCTGTTTGTCTACAGGGCTTATCGAGGAGCGAAAGATTGGAGCCCAATTCGGAGCATGCAGGGACAAACACCAGTAAAAGGTACTTTTTTTCTCCTTCCTCCTCACTCACTAGTCCACCTAGATCTAAAAGGAAGTCAGTGATCATGATAAGTACTTTCTATCTTAGAGTTAAGAGTCTAGCTCTTTGAGGAGATCTACATGTCCGCAGGGAGATTTTCCTTCAATAGAAATTGGCGACTCCACTGGGGAATCGAATCGAAACTTTTGGTTTTGATTTTTCCTCATAGACCTTGTCTTACCCTTTGTTGTTTTTCGACCTTTTTCACCCCTTCATATCTGATTGCACTTGCTAATTGACTCTTTACCCCATCCTTGACTGTCAAAATTTGACTGAAATTTTGGGTTTTTGGATATTTTTATGAGTTTTTTTAGACTGGCACCCCTGTGCCCATGTTAGCAGAGCGCCAGCACTCCCTGAAGGTGTTGGACAGAGTGTTATAATGCCTTGGTGTCCCTTACACCAGAGTGCCAGCCCCTTTTTGTACAAAATCTCTTCAAAAATTGCATTTTTTGGAGGTCCAGACCCTGTTTTTTACTTGTTGAGCTGCTTTGTGATTTAATGATTCTTCCTTTGACCTTTGACATGCTTCTTCCTGAGAAGTAAACACCTTGTTGTCCAGATTGTATGCCCTTATTCATTATTTTTGAGTTTTTGTTGTTGAGAGATTGAAATCAATCCATTGTTTTCTTCTCTCCTATCTGACTGAGTGGGAACTCCAGTGAAGGACATCTGAAGTCTGTGACACTTCTCACTTGGTTTTTTGAGGTCATTATTCTTTAAACATCTCTCTTTTGTGTGAATTGTTTAATTTTGCGCTGTTATTTTTTGTTTTTTGTTTTCTTTTTGTTTCAATCACAGCAAGAGGGTGTGTGTCGTGTGTGCGAAATATGATCATGCTTGTCTGAATCTCCTTTATCTGAAAGGATAGTTGGTAGGAGAAGTTTTTTTGCATTGAATTAATCATCATTCGCATACAAATGATAAAGACACATATTAGTAATTGGTTTGTGTATTAGAAGGCATTTTTGAAAATGTTTTAGCATTGCATTGGATTCGATTGAGAACCAATTGTTTGAGGACTTTTCATATTAGTGTTTGAAAGTGAAAATGACTCCTTCTCTTTCCCTTAAATAGGAATTCATTGAAAAGAAACGATTGCTTATCATATTCTATGCATCTTTTTGGGCATTGAGTCATCATTCCATTAGTTTCACTTTCGTGCACCATTTGAGTAAAGAACAGCTATAAAACAAATGCTAATTAAAAATTATCTAGAACATTTTTCTTTTTAGGATCTTCCACCAACAGTAGACTTGGGTTAGAACTTTGGATTAGGTTGTGAGTACAACTCTCCAAAGTTTTCAAAAAAAACATTAGCATCCTGAGTTAGGGAGAGTCAAATCCAATTGTCGTATTGGTTTTCTGGGATCCCCCTCTCACACAGGGGTTACACACGAGGTCGCATTCAGGCGAATTACAGAGATTATCCCTCCATGGTTCAACTGTTTGTAGTGGTCAGATCGTATATTGGGGTTCATTGGAAGGTGTACCCACGATTATGTGTAGGAGCCTTTCGGGTTGATTTCAGACTTGTTATCCTGCCCATACGTTTTGGATCGGACTGTCGACTGTACCCACCCAGGGACTCACTGTGAATTGGTGTCTTTAGTTGCCATAATATTTAGGTACTTACACAAGGTGACGGTGAAGGGAAGTCTCACTGTACCTAGAAAAAACATTGGTCAAACTCACTCAGGCTCCTTGGAGGGTAAATCCACAATTACTACGTGGAAGCTTGCACCAAGGCGTAAGTCCTTTAAGCGGGTCGCCATTGTAACTATTCCACCATATCCCAACCCCTTCTCGACTTGATCAAGCGACGTTGGATTTCATCACCAACTAGTATGGTCATCGAGAGAAGTTTTTGTCTCCTTGGTTGATTCCTAGATTTTATTAGCGCATGCTATTTCTTTTTCTTAGTTGGCTCTAGATTTTCAGTGTGTTATGTTATTCTCCACAATTGAGCCCGTAGACGATAAAGGTCTTCGTCGATCACGTAGGATGCAAGGGCTGCCTCCAGAAGGCTATCAACCCTTACCTCCTAACCCTCCAGAAGACAACTACCATAAAGAGGTAGAAAATCCATCTGACGTTGGAAATGCTATTGCACCTCTGTTAGATAACCCAGAAGATGATTTGGTCACGGTTGAAAATCCCACTACATCTGTGTCGGTAACTCCTCTAGAACCACTTTTGGTTCATTTAGACTCCCTTGGGAATGTCATAGATGAAGAGATCCCACGATTACCGGAGAGTATCTTTACTGAAACATATATGGGATCCACAGAACCCATCTTTGGTGATGAGTATAAGACTCCTGTTTGTCCTAGCACCGTAGTAGCAACCAATCCCACACCTGCTCGTTTTGTATGGAGGACTTCATCGGGACATGATCTCTATGAACATTTCGAATCTATTCGACAACCCTTTCATTCTCATGACCCTCCTAGTGAAATAGGACCATCTGGTCAAACCATGAATCACCCAGTCGATCAAGTTATTCACCCTACTGCTACACCAGCACAACTCCATCCTAATGTTGGACTCATCACTTCTACTCATCCCCAAAGCACTTCAATATCTACCCCTGTTTCTACAAGTTATTACTCTACAGCTTCGCATGTTCCACACGATCCTGCTGGGACATATTCTCACCCGAGAATGCAGACCCCTACTGGCCAAACACAACCAACTAGAGGGAAACCACCATCCAACGAACCATTTCCTCCTAGAGGACTACCTTTCCATGGTGGGCCTACCCCTCTCGGGGGACAGTCCCCTTTTCATGCTCCTCCTGGAGGGCAACCTCCATTTTCCAATTATACCCTTATCGTAAATCCATCGCTGGCAGGGGGGCAACCCTCGTTTGCTGGAAACCCTTCACAATCCTGGGGAGTATCTTCAAGAGGCATTTTTACCCAACCCCACGTTGGGGGGCACTTGTATAATAACCCACTAGGAGGAGTATCCAATCCTGTCCCTCCTGGAACATCTCACAGGCAATATTATCCGGGTGGCATCCAAAATACCACCTAGAGTTCTCCGAGACCATAGTCTTATCCTCCTCATGGGCCTCATGTGTATCCACCTCCGGGATCTACTCCTTACCATTCTCAAGGGAAAAATTTGTATCCTCCTCACAGGAAAATAAATCACCTGGCCTATAATGTTCAAAACCCATCGGGTTATGCCCATGTTTCTCATGCACTGTCAAATCCTTCTTACCCTGGCCAGCAACAATAGTATGTAGGAGGACCTACTAGTTACAACTATCCACCTAACCCAGTCTATGGTCCTACTGTTGTTCCTATGTCACACCAGTATCATTCGCAAATTAACCGACAACTACCTTTCCTTGCGACTCTAGATCTCCCAGACTTGTCTCGGTTAACTAATGATCCTATTTCCCATTCACCAGTTTGGCCAGTCATTCCAGCTAAACTTCCTTCTGATATTCCGAAATTTGACGGAAACCCTGGTGAAGATCCGAGCAACCATGTGATGACTTTCCATTTGTGGTGTTCATCAAACTCCCTCATGGATGATTCTATATGTTTGTGTCTTTTTCAGCAAACACTTATCGGTTTTGCAGCAAAGTGGTACGTTGAACTACCACGTGCTTCTTTTTATGATTTCAATTTCCTTGCCATGTCTTTCCTCATGCACTTTCAACTGCCTATTCGCTACGAGACGGGTACTGAACTCTTGACCTCCCTTCGTCAAACTAACTCTGTGCATATCTCTGACCATGTTCATGAGTGGAGGCGACGACGAAGGATGATCAAGGTAGTCATTCCTGACATGCTCTTGGAAAAATGGTTTACTAAATCACTGTTACCCCCAATTTCTCACGATGTCGCTATGGGTGGTGCAGTCACAGAGGAACAAGCCATCGCTTGGGATCAATATTTAGACTTGGTTTATTCCCAATCTGGTACTTTGTATGATTTACTTTTGAATGCTTCTCGAGCTAATGCCGATATTTCTAAACCATCATCCTCATCTCATGTAGATGGTGTTATGGGTTCCGTCAAAACTCAATCTTTTTCCAAATCGACTACACCCTCCTCTACCTCCCCCCAAACTCATATCTCTGAGGTGAATGCATTTCAATCTACCCCTTCACAATAATTCAGAGGTAAGAATAAGACAAAAAATAAATCAAAAAATAATAATGAACAACCCAAAAATCAAGCACCTGCGACCGAAAAGCAACCACAATGAAAACTGAAATTTCTGTGTATCATTTGTGGTGACGATCACTACACTCGAGATTGTCCACTTCACAATGAAGTGGCCAAAATTTTCCAAGGGAAGTCACAACCCGCTATGCTTACTCAACCTTTTCCACAGCAGCAATCCATGGTTGCTCAAACCCCCTCTCCTAGGGGTAGTTCTAGCGATCTTAATGATGAGGCCTCGTTGAGTGCACATATTTATATGTTTAATGGTATCAATTTGACCACTCTCTCTAAGACATACGACGCACCAGGTAACCCTGACAAAGGAAAAGACACTAACGGTACCGGTAATTTACCGGATCCATCATCATCCTCCGTTAGTCTTCCATCGGTTAATCCTCCGTCTGGACCACTTCAGATTGAGAAACCCACGTTCGACTCTATCTTACACCCTCGTACGAGCACTATTTGCAAAGCTACCTTTAATCCTAGTTCACGTGCTGCCCAAAACTACAATATTGTTGAAGATTTGGCTCAAGCACAGTGTGCTATGTCTGCGTTAGAAGTTCTACAACACTGCCCTAGTCAACGTATAATGCTCTCCACCTCTCTTGGTGCTGTTGATCCTGAGTCATCCAATCAGATCATGTTTAACCTGGATAATTATGCGTCTCGACTCTCCCACCAACTTTCTTTCCAAGTTGATGTTGTTGTTCACAATCAACAAATCCATCGAACTATTCTGGATGAGGGAGCCTCAACTTGTGTCATGTCTTTAGCATGTTGGAAAGGTTTAAAATCACCAACACTCAACAGATCCCCAACGATGTTACGCACCTTCGATGGGTGAGGTTTTCATCCCCGTGGGCTTTTACAGTCCCTACCCATCCAATTGGGTGGAAAAAATATTATTGTTGATGTCGAGGTGGTTGATGCTCCCCTCGATTACAACTTGTTACTTGGAAGAAGTTGGTTTTATGCTATGATTGACGTTGCCTCATCGGTCTTTCGATGTGTACAATTTCCTCACCAGGGAAATTTTTTTACTATTGATTAGTTGGATTTATGCACGACCGATGCTCGCGCTCCCACTACCAACAATATTCCTTTCTTAGGAGACCACAAGATCACATATGGAAGCGTTGGTGTTGGCTTACTGAAAGATTCTAGCCTCATGGGTACCTTCCCTACACCACTTCCACCGACTACACATCATATTTCCACCGTCGATATGATTTCGACTGTGGCTTATCAATCTTTGGAATCATCTGACCCTTGTATTGTATCTTGTCCATTGGAATTTGATGCACTAGGTGACACTGTGCCACTTAGTCCAGCTGAAATTTCATACGTTTCTACCCAATCCACTTCCCCCTCATCATATGCCCAACAACTATTGGCACTTAACAATTCCTCGATGCAATCACGGTTGATTTCCTTGTCATCTATGATAGACTACATTTCCCCAACTTTTCCTTCGGATGAATCTATTTCGGAAATGTTTCACATTGAAAAGTTACCTCCGGATAATAACTGTCACCGATCCTCTTTTCTTCCCCCTCGTGAAGAAGTTCGGGCAGATATATCGTCTATCTCCCCTCCTGGTGTTGATTTTTCATCATCTCCCATTCTTTCAACTTCCGACGATTTGGATCTGGTAGTGGACATGGTGATTTCTTTGGTAGGATTATTGGAGCCTAATCTTCTTAATCCTATCGCGACCCTTGACATGTGTTCCTTCTCGAGTGATTATCTTCCATCCAGCGAAGATCTCCTGGAGGTCATGACCACGTTTTATCCTTTGACATGGTACCCTTCCAGAGAATTATCCTCTTGGAAGCCATGATCCGGACGAAACTACGAGCATAGTTTCTCTTCTCCGTGGAAAGCTCGTTAAAAAATGAAACATAGGCCATGAGCATAGTTTTTTTCCTGTGTCAAGATCATTAAAAAATGAAACAATCACCTCTCTTGAACCTTATTTTCATCCACCCTTCTCCTTTTTCTCATCTACTAGAGAAATTGGTGACGACCTCAGAGCCGGTGAATGAATTGAAGCTTGGAGGGCATGTCTCCAGCCTTTGATGATCTTTCTGGAGTTAAGCCACTAGCTTTCAAGATGGGGGAATACCAATCTTAGTCTTTGTTCTTTCTCGTGCTCGTAAATACATGAGAATGCATCCGGGTAGACTTTTATCTCTTTTCTGGACCTGTATGGATACACGAAAAAGGAACCCCCTGGAGTCTCCTTTAAGCTCTTTTCAGACTCTCTAAACATGAAAAGATTGTCGAGTGATCTTGATTCCTTTCCCACTCGTTAAAAGGTTTGAAAGGGTGTCTTTCGAGTGATAATTTATCTCTTTTTCGGCCTCGCGAGACTAACATTACGAAAAAGGACAACATTGGAGTCATCTTTAAGTTCTTTTCAGACTCTCTAAACATGAAAAGATTACAGAGCGGCCTTTTTCTCTTCACACTCGTTAAAGTATTTGAAGAAAATGTATGTTGAGCGATATTTTATCTCTTTTTCGGTCTCGTCAGACTACTTTACGAAAAAGGAACTGAGAAAGTTCTCTTTTAAGTTTTTTTCCAGACTCTATAATCATAAAAAACCTTCGAGTTTTCTGTCTTTGGACTCGCTAAACAAAACATCGACAAGCCCATATGGGATCGAACCCTTACTTCTTCCAGATCGTTAAACAAAGGAAGAGGAACTTACCAAAGGTGAGTTTTATCAAGCATGTGTTACCCTCCTCAAGCTCGTTAAATAAAAAAGAGGTACTCATCTATCTGGATGGGGGAAAAATTGAAGGAAGCAAGCCAAGTAGTTTTTTGAGAACATTACCAAGTAACTCTTAGAGTCGCCCTTGAACACGTCACTTTGTCTTTGTGCACATATTAATCCGCTAAACCTCTGCACTGAGCCAATCTTTTGAGTTT
Source organism: Picea engelmannii (assembly GCA_009831015.1). NCBI lineage: Eukaryota > Viridiplantae > Streptophyta > Pinopsida > Pinales > Pinaceae > Picea > Picea engelmannii. The sequence continues at coordinate 77,014 of ML776718.1, read as the reverse complement.
CTTTCACTCCTCTGGGTCACCTGACGTAAGTCACGGCATCCACTGCATCATCAAGTTTTGCTCCATGTCATGTTTCTGCTATCGTGCCTCGGTGTTCAAGGGAAGTATCCACCTCGAGAGTTAGCCGTCACAAATATCTTGTCTCAATACCCATGTCAGCCCATGTTCATTTGATCTACCAATTACATCTCTGTGTCCGTTTCATGTCGTTGATGGGGGATACATCAAGGCACTCCTTCGATGAGTCTATTCCTATCGACTTCAACACATTATCTAGGAACTAGCCTTAGAAACCAGTTAGTATTTTGGGACCTGCATGCCTCAATGGCAGGCCTCCTCAAGTTTGACAGTGGGTTTACATCATTGACCTTTGATCGGATGATTCCACGGATTTTTGACTCCAACTCATCCATTCACATTCGTTGGAATGTACTAGAGTACCTTGGGAATCATTGACATTAATGGTGATCTCCCTCGCGCTTTTTAATGGTTTACATCATTGACCGGTAATCAAGTGGTTTCTACCATGTTCGACATCAAGAAATCTATTCACATGGTTAGATTCATACTACATTGGGATCGTTAAGAAGAGCCTGGGTTGAGTGATCACTTTGATATATACTTTTCCCAGGTTGCGATGGAGTTTATTTTGAACTATGACACATATATTATTACATAGATCCATTTTGTATTGGTCATGGCTATGTCTTGTCATTTTGTAGATCCACTGTGTATTCTTCGTGGATACGATCAGTTCCGGTCATGAGAGTATAGATCCACAGTGTATTTTCAGTGGCTATACCTTTTATCAATACAATTATGGATCCACAGTGTATTTTATGGTGGCCATACCTTGCAAGTCTTTATCACCCAAGCATAGGTATGCCTGCCTTGGGTTGGAAACATGTCATAATATTTGTTGGATGTTTGTGTGCAGCTTCTGTCAGGTTCTTTGCATCTATACCCTTGTTTGAAAGTCTACAAATCATTTCAGTTATTAGTTCATGTCTTCTAACTTCATACTTTGGGGGGAAATCTATTACACATCGAAATTACTCACTTCAATAGTGTCGCAAGTGTCATCATTATAAGTGTTGCAAGTGTCGCATTTTACTCACAAGTGTCGCAAGTGTCAAAGAAAGAATACTTCCATGATGCCTATGTCATGCCTATAACGACATGAGAAGGACACTTGAAATACCTAAAACATTTGATTTGGAAGAAGAGAAATGAGTCAACAAGCTTATAAACCTCTTTCCATCTGAAAGCACCTAAAAAACTGAGTTTTTGGAGGGGAGCGCTCCCCTATAACTATCTCAGGAGTGTTGGCGCCCCCCCATAAGCCATCAGGGAGCGTTATAGCACTGCATAAGCCCTTTTTCAGGAGTGCTCCTACCCTCAAGAGTGTTGGTGCTCCCCCATACACTACTAGGGAGCATTATAACACTCTGAGTGCCCTTTTGAGGGAGCGCTACCTATTCTGGGCAGCATTTGATTTGTTGAGAAGAATGGGGGAAGGATCTTTTCATTCTTAGAAGGTAGTTGGATTCGAATCCTCAATCAAGCTATGATCTTAGGGTAGATCCCTAACTAAAGAAGGAGAATCCTCAAATCACCCTAAAGATATCTCAAGTTGTTGAGCCTCTCCAAGGCTATATAAGCAAGCTTTCTCATGGTGAAAGGGGACGGGAAAGGGAGAATCACACCAAACTTATGATCTTAGTGGTGTTGGAACAGAGATGATTTTGGAAGCAAGAGATCTATGATCTCATAGGGAGCAATCGGTGAAGCTATCATCATTCAGATTGTGGATCTTTTGAGCAAGGGGTAGACAAGGAGGACTTGATGAAACTACTGCAATCCATCTACGGCTGTAAGTAATGTTTTTTCCTCATTAATATAATTTGTTTGGCATGTTTATTTCTCATTCATGTTCAATCTCACATGAATTTGTCTCTTTAGTAGATAGACCTATTTCGGACTAATCTTGATAGAGTAGGAAGTGGTCGTACTTTGTTTGTCTACAGGGCTTATCGAGGAGCGAAAGATTGGAGTTCAATTCGGAGCGTGCAGGGACAAACACCGGTAAAAGGTACTTCTTTTCTCCTTCCTCACACACTAGTCCACCTAGATCTAAAAGGAAGTCAGTGACCATGATAAGCACTTTATGTCTTAGAGTTAAGATGCTAGCTCTTTGAGGAGATCTACTTGTCCGCAGGGAGATTTTCCTTCAACATCTTCCTCTCTCCCCCTTTCTCTCCCACCTCTATCTCTCTCTAACTCTCACTCTTTATCTCTTTCCCCCCCCTCTCTCTCTCTCTCTCCCCCGTGTAGCACTCTCTCCCTATCCCTTTATACCCCACTCTTCCTACCCTCTATATCTCCATCCATATCTATCTCTCTCCCTCCCTCCCTCATTCCCACCCCACCTTCCTACCCCTCTCTATCTCTATTTCTCTCTTTCTTTCTCTACATCCCTCCCACTTTCTCTCATCTACCCCTCTTTCATGCACTGCCTATTCTCCTATCTCACTCTCTCCCCTCCTATGTCAATCTCTCTCTATAAATGGATGTGGATATAGAGAACAAGATATATAAGGGGAGATAGAGTGAGGGAGGGAGAGAGAGGGGAGGATAGAGAGAGAGAGAGAGAGGGGCATAGGGGAGAGGGATAAAGAGGGGGGGGATAGAGAGGGAGAGGGATAGAGATACAAAGATAGATATAAGGGTAGAGAGAGAGAGAGAGAGGTAAAGAGAGGGGGGGAGTGGAGTAGATATAGAGAGAGGGAAAGAGGGAGAGAG
>ML776718.1:39908-55145 GCA_009831015.1 Picea engelmannii | reverse complement strand
ATTATCTTGAGTAGGAATATCCTAGAGGTTAAATATGTCCATTGAATAATCTTGGATTTTGTTGTCTTGTCCAGGTTTGTCCTGATGGAAAAACTATTGAGCATGAAGCAACTCATGGCACTGTAACTCGGAGGTGAAACTAGTACAAATAAGGGGTTTGGTCTAGAAGTTTTAATTATATATATGATACATCATTGTTTTGAAGGGTGTATTTTTCTTTTATAATCTCCAAAGTAATGTTTCATAAATCGCATAGTTATATAATTTCTTAATTAGCTATTGAAGGTTAGACAATATTTAGTGATTAGCTGGTTTTCAATTGTATATGTTGGCCATATGTTGAAATTGCGAAGCTTATTCTATTATATGGTATAGTTATATAATTTTTCTTGTTTCTCCTTTCTTCTTTTAAAACCCCCCCTTTTTTTTTTAATAGAGGCCCTGTCCAATGTGCTCAAAGGCTATCAAGTTGTAGCACGTCGATTTCTATTTTCTACACTGAAGTTGAGCTATAAGTGGCATTTGGATTTTGTAAACGATTTTGTGATTTAATTTTGTGTTGATAAAAAACAATGATTGTTACAATGGTTTATTCTCAAGATTGTTTTGATTTGTCTCAGGGTAAATATATACTTCAGAGTTGGTATCTATCACAATTTTTTTGTTTGTAGCTAGAGTATGGTTATGGCCCTTATTTTTTATTTATCTTTTAAATCCTCTTATGTTTTTCATTGGTAGTCTTGTCCAAGAGTTTTAATATCGACTCACAGAAAAGTGGATTTGGGATCAAAAGGCTATCAAGTTGCAGTGTGTCTATTTCTATTTTATACTAAACATTGTTTTGATTCTCCTAGGGTTAAATATGTAATTCCGACAAAATCTGAACTGGCCTCCATTGCAATTTTTTGTACAATTTTTGGGATGTGATATTGTTCCCCATACCCATAAGGATCGATATGTATTTGTTTAAATAATTATAAGTTGTTTAATTAGCTATTGAAGGTTAGACAATATTTAGCTATTGAAGTTGTTTAGTGACAATTGAAGTAATTTGGCCATTGTTGTATGCAGGTTTTGAAGCACTTTAAGCCTGAGAGTCCATGGCTGAGACCTATCCAAGACAACTGAATTCTGCCAAAAATATCCTCTTCTAATTTCTCAAGCGTAAAATCAGAGTGTCCATGGCTAAGACCGATACCAGACAAGGGAATTCTCCAACCAAAACCAACTGATTTTTCACCTAAGAAATTAGAAGAGGATCTTTCTGAAGATTGTTGCTTGGTATAACAGATTGTTCTTGGAAAAAGTTGAATGGCAAGGCATTGACAAGAAGGGTAAGGCATTGACGAGAGTTTGTAGAGTTTAGAGTGATAAAATCTAGTTTTATTTTTATTAGATTTGTAAGGCATTGATAAGAAGGGTTTTGGATCTGAAAGCTACATTCTAAAAAAAAAGAAGCAGTTCCAATAGATTTCTATGATTTGAGAGTTGAATTTTTATAGGATTTGCATTGGAAGGTTGAGGAAATGAGACTAGTCAACAAAAACTTTATTGATGATTACTTGTTCCTAGACATGAAGCCTATCTTGATTACATTCCATTTGAATCTAGTGACATTGCCATAGTTTGGAAGCCTATGTTTGAACCTCTTTGTAAATATAATTTTGTGGTGTTGCATGACTTGTTGGTATTTGGCATTACATATGGATTGAATGGGAATACCCTATACATGTGCAGGATGTACAAATTTTAACAAGGTTGTCTATGAAGGGGGAATATGTCTCCCATGCATTTCAAGTTATGAGGAAGCATGGTCGCAATAAGGATGAACCTAGCCTATATCACAAGTATGGTACATATAGGGGAGGTTGCGGTGCCATCATCTCATTGATTATTAACCCCGAGGGCCATTTTGCTTGCTAGTTTATTGCAATCCATCTCATGTGTAAATACACCAAGGAATAATTCAACCTGGATGCCCAATTTGTCACTAAATTATGTGTGTAGGGAACTAAATTGAAATGATTTAAGTTATTAATAGATGAAGTCTTTCAGGCATGTGATAATCCCCACACATAATCCACCTAATTCATCTTTGGCTATCCATTGGTTGCTTTTGGAATGTGGAAATGGAATCCCCTGTAGGGAAGATAACTTCATCCCATGCCCAATCAACAAATTCTTTCATTGCAATTTGATGCTTGGAAGAGTTGGAAGGACACTAAGAATTTTGCATTCAATCAGGCCACTTTCAACAAATGGTATGACTAGATGATTAGAGTTACTAAACCCATTTTGTGAATCCCATAGGTGCTACAAGTGAATAAATTTTGGTTTGGTATGAACATGGACAATACATTTATGCAGCCATGAGGGACTAATGTTGATAAATTCCATGCCATTTATTTGCCCTATTACTTGATATAATCATTGTTTGATAAATTCCATGCCATTTCTTTGCCCCATTTCCAATTGCAACAACCAATCCATCTCTACCTTTGTTGAAGCTTGAGCCAACCGATGATTTTCTCCGGGATCTTGTAGAATTTGGAAACTAGAATGGGTTGGTCATTGTTGAAGAAACCTTCAGTGCCTTTTATGAACTTGAGAAAAATAATGCCTCACCTCTTTTCAACAATTTTTTTTTTTTTTAAATATTCAGGTCTGTCGGTCTTCCGACTACTACAGGTCATACTTCCGACAGGAAATGCTCCCAACAAAGCATCGGAACTACAACACACTCATCAGTCACGTTGGTGGGATAGCATCGGAATATTCGTCGGTAGACCGACAGACGTCGTTGGTAGTTTTCCGGTTGTCCTTTGAAATTAAATTTTTAAAGGCCATCGGTCGTCAGACGTTAGGGGAGTCAAAATACCGATGATAGTCCAATGTCGAAAAAACCAGGGGAGATTTTTTTATGCCTATTGAGCCCTCATAAGCAGTGGTTGAGCGACGTCAAACATCGGGGGTATGGAAATAGGGCATCGGAAATTTTGTCCATTTATAGTAGTGTATCTTTGTTCAGATCAACGATCAGTAAGAGATCCCGAACCCCCCCAACCTTTCTACCTTTAACGGCGAGGGGGTCCGGAATGAAGTATTGTCCGGGTGGGCCCCATATCTACGTGGCATCATCTCATTCCATCTTACCTCCCCACTCTAAAAATTTACCGCCTACCATTTTTCCAACTCACCACCATCATCCAAAGATGCCACACCCCAAAACCACCCCTTGCAGATCCCATTTTATGACTGCGTCATCATGTCCCCTCCATCTAACCGTTACGGGTCATATCTTTTTCATTCATTCCCCAATCACCATTATGCACATCAACCGGGTACACATGTTATATGTCCTTCACCTTGCCCCCTCACGCTCTAAAATACCTGTTGGCCATTTATTACTGGCCACATACCCATTGTTCACCTGACCTGTCCTTTTTTCTCCCAACAGACACCCATTCACTAAATTCCAACCCCATTTTAGTCATTCACATTCCACTCACACTCCCTGTGTATCAGAGACTCATTTTCCTTCGCCTCTACAACATCTCATCCAGCCATAATTTTTTGCCTACTAACGTGTGTTTAGTGTGCAGGTACCGGTGGAAAACAATGGCACCCAAAATTAAAAAGTTAAGTGTGGAGGAAAATCCATTTCTCGACTGGATCCCATTAGCAGAAAAAGACTATTTAATCTCACAAACCAGGTCCAATTTCGACTTCACCAAGCTACAGTCATGGTTTAAAGACACCTTCATAGATCAGAGTGATGAAATTGGGCTCTGGAAGTCAAGTTTCCCTCTGTATCTTTTTCCCCAAGTCTATCATTTTCCTGAATTTGCTCTCAAATGCTAAGCGCACTACCTCCCTGATCAGAGAGCGATAGTATCTTCATCTCGAGAAACCCTTTTCCTTATTACACCCAAGGCCATCGATCAAATGATGCAGGTACCCAGATTTGAACCCGTTCTCCCCTCACAATTGAAATTCTAACAGAAATGTATTAGGTCCTGTCGTTTCCCCAAAGAGCAAAAATCTTTGACTTGTTCCTTCCACAAGATGCCCAATTCCCTAAGAAGAGTCCTCCCTATCATTCTTCCATATTTTTCGAAAAGGGAAATCAAATTATCTCAACACTATGTTGTTTTCTCGGTTACTTCTCAGATGAATGGGTGGATGAACCTATCCTAGGTTTCCTGTCCATTTTCTCTGCTGAAGAGAAAGTTGCCACCCAGTTTGATTACAACGGTTTTTTGGCCGAGAACCTCGACGAGAAATTGGAAAATTTCCCTACAGAAGGCATGTTCTAGTATTCTTCAATACTAGCCTACATGTTTATGTTCTATCAAGTAGACAATTTTTTCTTTCTCATGCAGAAGATGGACAAAGACGAAAAACCAAAAGCAGTAACTCTATGGATTTCGTTGCTTAGAAGAAACTCCACTGAGTTCAGTTTCAAACAATTCTTCGAGTTGTTTTATCACCCAATGGTAGGAATGCTCAATGGAAGACTAGAACCGAGGATAAATGAGGAGATCCAAAGATTTCAGCACCTTTCAGATCTCGGAAAGACTGGGAACTAGTTCCTATACCAGAATCACACGAAGATCAGAGTGTATGGGTGTGAACTAGCTCCATACAAATTTCCCAAGTATGTACCTGTTCGAATATTTGTACTGGAGTATATTCGTCAGATGATAAACTCATATGAAATTCATTTTTTGTCTCTGAATAAAAAACAGTAGATGAGGATTAAAGGGCAAATAGGACCGTTTTATCTGCAATAGTTGAGTTGTTGGGGAAGAGGTGGATAAACTATTAAAGGAAATGAAATTCAACACCAGTTTCATTTGGCGTCATGAACCAAGTGGGATCATTGCAGATATGAGATCCAAAAACAAAATTTCACCTTATGCTCACACCCTCAAACAAGAAATTGAAAAGTACCTGAACTAGACAGAGTGGGAGGCAAACACTCCGATAGATACGGAACAATAGGAATCTTCTTCAGTCTCTTTTTAACAAACTACCACTCCATAGGTACCAAAGGAAAAATGGCCAAGAAAGGATGCCCCTCCTTCAATCACTGAGGTATCAGTAGAATATTTTCAGGTATATAGCAAGAGACCCAAAACCACTCATGCTACTCACATGTCTGGTGAGGAAGAGCCCTACTCTGCCAAAGTGATTGAGGTAAAACATCAGGTGATGTCCACTTCTTCTTCAAAGAAGAATACGAATATAGTTGTGACCACCCAAACTCCAGAAGGATCTATACGTCTAAACATTTTTGAAAAATATGACATGATTAAAAAGAAGAACTAGATGCTGACCAACAACACCTATGCTCAATTTTGGAAGCAAACCTCCACAACACAACACAGATTGTTGTCAGCCTTTGACACAGAGAAAGGAAGAATGCATCTGGCATTTCTGCAAGCATACGTGTCTCAACCCAAATATATCACTGACTACAAGAGTTCAACTATTGTTTTTGACACCAAACAAGTCCATCCAGCTGACTAGATGGATTTGCACAGACAGAATGGAGAAATGGTTTTCTCCACATTGGCACATCCTTCCTCTATGGCAGAAAATTTATAGGTATATTTAAACAATGTTTAGACCCAATTGAAGTTGGAAAAGATATCCTCTTTTGCAAAGGATAACAAAATAATATCCTTAGAGGAGTTGGTGCTCAAGATTGGGTATGATCCCTCGAATGTAAAAGCAGCAGAGGAGATGTTAAAGAAAAAGAATGTTGACATTGCATCTCTGAGAAAATAGTTGAAATTTCCACCAACAGAGGATTCACAAGATAAAGAAATAGCTGAGGCAGAAGATGAGAAATAGGAATTGTTGAAGCTAATCATGTAGTAGAATGCACAGATCAAGGAAATGGAGGTAGAATTGGAAAGGTTAGTGAAAGAGAAGGAACAATCAACCCCGATGGAATTCATTCCATTGAGTGCAGTTCCCCTTGTGGAATTCAGTACAACAACTGTGCCAACAAACACTACAACATAAATTACATTGGCAACTCCATTGACAACGCTGGAAAAAACTATGGAGCTAGAAAAGTCCATGGAGGACATGACTCTACAATGAACAGAGATCAAAAGGATGAAAATGGAGGTTGAAAGTCTCCAGGAACTCAAGTCTTCCTTCCAAACAAGATACAACATTGAGATAAAAACATCAGAGAAGCTCAAACAGGAAATAAAGAAGCTTCAGAAACAAATAGTGTCAGGTAAGACATTAGTAGAGGCTATGGAAAATATCTGGACAGATATCTCCAACTCCATAAATGAAATTTGGCCCATGGTGCAAACCATGTTCGAGAAACATGATATGGTGCTTAATATTAGACAAGCCATTGACAGGATAAGAAGAGAGCTGGGTGAAATTCCCTTGGGAGCTAACGAGATCATCAAGTTCCTGAATTCAAAAACCAAGGAAGAGCTTGAAGACCTGAAAGTTGAAGACAGAACAGAAACTATCCTCGAAGTCAAAAGAGTGTTGACCAAAAGAGGATTAATGTTGTAGTTGGAGGAGAAATCTCAGAATATGGACATTGGAGTTCAGAGATGTTTTAGCAAGCTTGAGTTCTTAAAGAAAAAGGGCCTTCCTGGTTTACTTGTCCTAAATGATAAATTGATGACTTTATCTGATTATAAGCAAAATATTGCCACCATGGCCAAAGACAGTTCCAAGTTCTCAGGGATACATGGCAACATCATAGGCAAATCATTCTTGGAGACCTTGTAGCCTGACCTCAACATACAACATGAAATCAAGTACATTTTCCTCACTAAGCCGACTTTTTCTAAGTATACCAAGATGGATGAAATCTACCACCAGCTATTGAAAATTACCATCCCTGGTACACAAAGATGGGATGAGTTGTGCGAATAGATCGAGTAAAGATAAAGGTATCGTACAAGTCATCATCCAACGCAGTTGAAGTCATATGAATGACTTAACAACGGTCCTCCCCAAACTTGGCATGAGATATTCGACATATCATCATCAGTTCCTATATTTTTGCATCTTGTTATCTAGATAGTTAAAAATATCATTTTCCACGTCCTGATCATTGATGGCAGGGTCGTTTGTAATTTAGATTATAAATACTTCAAACTTTGAAGTACTAAGGGTTGATATTTACGCCCAAGCAAGTTGTAATCACTGTAATTTTTTCAAGAGATTGTTCCAGTAATACAAAGAGACATTTCACAGGATTCTTGTGTGTTAACTGTTGGTGAAGTTTCCTATGTCTTCATAAAAAGTTTTCTTTCTCAGTTATCATGTTGTTTTTCTAATCTAATCTTTAAAAGAAGTTAAAGTTGCGGAATTTTCCATTGTGTACTCTATTCTTAATCTTTTACAGATTTAAATGTTTTCCTTCTGATGTTACAACAAAGAAATTCTTAATTTCTTTTTTTTTAACTGATATCTCACCTATTCAGCAATCCATCATTTTATTCCTTAAGAATCCAGCAGTTGCACTACCTTGCCCTGTAAAATGAATCTTCCAAAAAACTATCTTTGATCTCCATTTTTATAAAACAGACCCCATAGCCCAATGGAAGCATAATTGACATCCAGCCATTTTGTTAAAAAATACAAACAACTCAGTACTATTCTTTTTAACTAGCCTAAAATCTGAAAATCCAAACAAATCTAAATCTTACAGAGAGATCCCTCTCTGAAACTGGCAGGGCTAGATCCCAGTTTTGAAGTGGTTGGTTAAGGTTACCTCTTGTAAATTTCTTCTGCCCTTTTACAACCTCTGGGAATTTACAAAGTGATAACATAATTGGTGACCGTACTGGGGAATCTGAATGGATTTCCAATCCTACGATTTCCTTTTTCTATACAAATAAAACCTTATTTATGAACAAGTCATAAAATCTAAATATATTAAGAGATAATGTTCAGAGGTTGTTAAGATTTGTATATAGTTAATTTAAATTTTTTCTCAAAAGAAAAATAAAATAAAAATTAGAATTTTGGCTCCCAAAAGAATTTTTACTAGATCTCATCCAGATCTAGAACCTACGACTGCAATAGACAATCCCGAGAAATTACTCAGAAAGAAAATCATTACGGAAGGTTCAGGAAGTCAGAGTCCCCTTCAAAGATCTCCTTCCCTCCCAGAGAAACTAGTTTCCCTTCAGGATCTTGAGTTTGATATCCATTTTGAACAAATCCTTTTTCGAACAAAATCAGACAACTTTGTAAGTGAAATTGTGTTGGATCAAGCCATTCTGTAACCTAAGACTCCTGAAATTCTCTCACCTAGGGAAGACGTTGATCAACGTTTTCTCTAGGAATTTGATAAATTAGAATATTTGGTGGATAATCTTGATCAAGCCTTGGACAGAGCTCATTTCCAGAAGTCAGTCAAACTTTCTGCCTTAACGATTGTTGCAGCCTCTGTGAAACCTCAAACAATTCACTCTGCACCCCCTAGCCCTTCGTCCTCCACTGCATCTGTTACATCCCCTCCAATCATACAGGTTATTGTTCAAGCTCATCCACCAGCTATGGCAGCAAGATATTCTCCCTTAGTGTTGGTTGCTCCTTTGCATGTCATGCCTCAAGATTATCAAACTAGACTGCCTCAGTACAACAATACAGGTTCTATTAATGCACAACAACATGTGGATAGAATGAATGATTATTTTGATCTGCAGGAGGTAGATGAAGTTGATGTACAAATAGGATTATTTGCACAAAGCCTGACTAGGGATGTTAAAAAGTGTTTTAAATCCCTACATCCTACTTCGATAACTGATCTTTTCACTTTTCACAGATGTTTTCTGAACAGATGGGAGGTTAAGAAAAATCCACTCCAGATATTATCAGAATATGAGAAAATCAAGAGGAATCAAGGAGAAACGGTGCAGGATTACTGCACCAGGTTCAACAACCTTTACAATGCAATCCCTGCTGACATAAAACCCCCTCAAGGTTTAGCACTTATTAATTTTCCATATGGATTTTACGTTGATATGCCATATCAGCTAAGAGAAAGAAATTTAGCTACTCTAGAAGACATGTAAAAAAGCATTGTAAGCGTGGAGGATAACATACTAGCTAGAAGGGCTAGGAAGAGAATAGAGAGGAGGGTCACAATCAAAGAGGAACCTTCCACATCCTCTTTAGATGCCAAATTGGACTCTTTAGCCAGAGCGATGGAGAGAATTATGGAGAGACTTACTATAGATGAAAGAAATCCCCCCAGGGATAACCAAGATGCTCCTCCAATTCAAAACCCAAACTTCAGAAGAAATCTGTCCCAGATCAGGCAGAGAGATCCTAGGGATCAAATAGAACAGAGGGGGGCAAATCAGACCACCCCTCCAAGAAAATTATGTTGATGATGGGGAGGAGGTACTCGATGAATTCGATGACACTCATATAAACCTCATGGGCGTTCATGATGATCAATCCATTTTCCTCACCCAGGAAGAACATGAGATTTTCCTTCTTTCACAAACAAAGGTAAATGAGGAAGCAGATGAAACAGAACAAGAGGCCTTTGAGAAAGTTATTATGGAGGTACATAGACAATATAACCCGAGGATAAAGAGAGAAAATGACAACCCTCCAAAGAAGACTGTTGAAAAAAAGAAGGGTAATGAAACAATGAAAACAGTCGAAACCAAGAAGACCTCAGAAAACCCTCCCAAGAAAATCCTTGAGAGAAATAATGTTGAATATTCTACACCAAGATCTCCAGAGATTCTACAAAGAACAAATCAGACTGAAGTTTCATCAATCAGTCAAACAAGCCAACCAAGGGCATCTGGCTATAGAGTTCCAACAGATAAACCAGAAGTATAGACCTTAAGAAAATTTTCCACTACATTCAGCCTTGAAGGGGAATTAGCTAAATTGAAAATTCCCATTCCCCTCTCCGAGTTAATGAACAAGAATGCTTACAGGTCATAGGTGATTAAATCTTTAAGCATCGAACCTAAGATAGGTACTAAGGCTTTGAATGTTGGATCTACAAATCATTCAGACACAGTAAATCTTGTTGATGACCGACCAGAGCGCCTGTTTGGTCTTGAAGTAGATGGTCAAACTGACAATGGAGTTGTTGCACCTTTTTACATCAGCCTAAATATCCACGAGTTGATATTACACAATGCTATGTTGGATTCAGGCACCTCTCATAAGATGATGCCCAAGGCAGTGATGGAAAAGTTGGGACTCGAAGTCACCAGACCCTACAAGGATTTGCATTCTTTTGATTCCAACAAGGTTAAATGTATAGGCCTAGTCAAAGACTTATGCATCACCCTAGCCCAAATTTTGGCAAAGAGTATGGTAATGGATATAGTAGTTGTGGACATTCCCCCAAAGTATGATATGTTACTATCAAGGTCATGGGGAGCTAAGCTGAAAGGAGCTTTGTAGCTAGACATGTCTTATGCCATTGTTCCAGTATTTGGACAACAAAGAATATTGTACAGGGAAACCTTGATGAAATACATGGTCAGTAGTCAAGAAAAACCTCATAATTACCCCCTTGTACTCAGCACACTCCGACCTGGATTCTTTCATCTTAAACAATGATGGTGACCTGGAGGAGAAATTGCCCAGTTGGAAAGTGATACAACTGATCCAAAGGAAAATAAAGAAATCATTGAGGAAAGAGAGGTCAAAACTGTGGAAAGTGAGGAACTGCCATCAGATTTTTGGAGCATGGATTTTGACGGTGAAGTAAGTAAAGAGGGATCCGGAGCTAGAGTTTGGTTACATAATCACAGATCAAGACATTCAGAGAGCCATTCCTACAAACTGAACTTCCAATGCACTAACAACATATCCAAGTACGAAGCTTTGATGCTTGGCCTGAAACTATTGAAGAAAGTTGGTGCCAAGTAGATAATGGTAAGGGGTGATTCTGAATTGATTATCAAGCAGATCAAAGGTGAGTATGCAACAAAACATCCTAGACTTAGAGCCTATAGGAATGTTGTTTTGGATGCTCTTCAATTCTTTACTAAGATTGACTTGCAGGTAATGCCTAGGGGACAAAATATACTTGCAGATGGGCTAGCTACATCAATAGCTACCTATAAAATCCCTTTTTGTCCCATTCGCAAGTACATATTGGAGGTGAAGTGCAAACCAACCATTTCTGACAACATCAAATACTGGCAGGTTTTTGGAAATGACGATCAAATCGAATATTTTCTACAATGTAAGAATGATTTCGAATGTACAAACATAGATTTAGAAAATGATGATGAATTTGTAAATAAATCCGTTTTTGAGAATGGTAGTGTAAATAAAATAGATGCTGAATAATTTAATGAAAATGAGGTAGATTTTGATATTCTGCAGTTGAAAAACAATGTGTTAGCTAAATTTTTAGTTTCGTTGGAAGACTTGTTTGATTTTAACAATGTAGCCAAAAAACCGAAAATTGAAGCTAGTGGTAAAGAGGTTGAAGAATGCAACATAGGAACACAAGAAAACCCCAAAATGATAAAATTGTCTAAATCTCTGCCACCAGAGAAAAAAAGAAAATACATTGAACTTTTTAAGGAATATATAGATGTTTTTGCCTGGGGCTATGAGGACTTAAAATCCTATGACACAAGTATCATACAACATCGGATTCCCGTAAAAGAAGAACACAAACCTTTCAGGCAGAAAATTAGGAGAATCAATCCCAGGTTGCTTCCCCTGATAGAGAAAGAAATCAAAAATATGTATGATGCAAAAATTATAGTTCCATTGAGATTTTCCAAATGGGTTTCTAACCTAGTTCCTACTAGGAAGAAAACCAGTGAGATCAGACTTTGCATAGATTTCATAAATTTGAACAAAGTCTCTCTTAAAGAAAATTACCCATTGCCCAAAATGGACCATATCTTGCAAAAGGTAGTTGGGTCTAGTAGGATTTCTTTATTAGACGATTTCTTGGGTTACAACCAAGTCCTGGTTCACCCAGAAGATTAAGAGAAGACAACATTCACCACACCTTGGGTAACCTTCATGTATGTGAAGATGTCTTTTGGCTTTATGAATGATGGTGCCACTTTCCAAAGGGAAATGGATATTTCTTTTGTGGACGAACTAGGAAGATTTATAGTCATATACCTGGATGTTGTGACTGTATACTCCCAATCTGATGAAGAACATTTGCAGCATCTTAGACGCTTGTTTGAGAAATGTAGAAAATTTTGGGATTTCATTGAATCCAACGAAGTCTTTGTTCGTATTAGAGGAAGGCAAGTTACTGGGACACATATTCTCCAATGATGGAATCAAAATCGATCCCAGTAGGATAGAATCCATTCAGAAGGTGGAAAAATACTGCAATCATTCATAGGAAAAATAAATTTCCTTAGAAGGTTCATACCCAACTTGGCTGAACTTCTTATGAACATCACTAGCATGTTGAAAAAGGACGCAAAAATCAAATGGAACACTAAATCCAAGCAGTTTTTTGAACAGGTAAAGAATGCACTTACCCAACCTCCAATTCTGATCAGCCTCAACTATTCCAAAGATTTTTATCTTTTCTCTTTTGCATCTAAGCACACTATAGCAGCAGTATTGTTGCAAAAAAATAGTGAAGGGTACGATCAACCCATAGCATTTTTTAGCAAAGCTTTAAGAGATGTTGCGTTGAATTATAATATTATGTAGAAACAAGCCTTTTCTCTGGTAAAGGCTA
The DNA here is from genome assembly GCA_009831015.1 of Picea engelmannii. Lineage (NCBI taxonomy): Eukaryota > Viridiplantae > Streptophyta > Pinopsida > Pinales > Pinaceae > Picea > Picea engelmannii. The sequence goes on along the minus strand of ML776718.1, from coordinate 42,433 downwards.
TAAATGATTCCAGAGTCTATATTCTCCATTCTCACACAATTGCATATGTTCCCAATGCAGTGGTAAAAGATATCCTGACTCAGGATAATCTAGATGGAAGAAGAGGGAAATGGATTGCGGTCATTCTGGAATATGACATCGAAATAAAGCCTACTAAATTGATCAAAGGACATGGTTTGGCCAAATTAATGGTAGAATCAAATTGTAACGCTCTAGATATCAATTTCTTGGCTGCAGTTGACAAACAGGAAGAGAAGACGACTCCAAAGGTAAAAGAGGCATTATTAAACTCTCCCTGGTATGCAGACCTCATTTTTGTACTTCTCAACTTACAAGCTCCTCCTGGTTTAACTAAGACCAAAGCCAGATTTATCAAACTGAAAGCACTAAAATTTTGTATTCTAGAAGCTAATCTTTATTGGAAAGATCCTGGTGGTATTTTGCTTAATTGCATGTTGAAAGACGAAGCTGACAAAGTTCTATAGGAGATTGTGGAGGACATCTGAGTTGGAAGACCATAGCCAACAAAATCTTAAGAGTTGGTTTCTATTGGCCTACATTGTTTTCTAATGTTCATAACACAGTTACTTATTGTCATAAATGTCAAGTTTTCTAAGGTAAAAAGAAGTTGTTGCCTCTGCCCATGAAACCCATATCAGTGGAAGCCCCTTTTCGACAATGGGGTTTGGACTTTATTAGAGAAATACACCCATCTTCTTCAGGCCAACACAAGTGGATCCTCACAGCCATGGACTATTTCACCAAATGGATTGAGGTTTTTCCATGCAGGCAAGCTACTGACTCTGTTATCATAAAAATTTTAGAAACTAATATCTTATATCGTTTTGGGTGCCCCAAGAAATTTATAGCTGACAATGCAGCGGCTTTCAGATCCAAAAAACTCATATATTTTTGCAACCAATACCACATTACGTTGGGGAATTCCACAGCCTATTACCCTCAGGGAAATGGGCTTTTTGAGTCCTTAAACAAAAGTCTGGTGAATATCCTCAAGAAAACATTACAAGAAAGCAAGAAGTCTTGGCATAATAAATTGGTTTTTTCACTATGGGCAGATAGACTGAGTAATAAAAGATCAATGTGTATGTCTCCATATCAACTGGTATATGGCACTGAAGCGATTTTTCCTCCTTCTCTGGGAGTTTCAGTGATGAAATTATTGCAGGAAACTCAAGCAGAGCCTAATGATATTCAAAGAATAATAAATCAAATGATTCAGTTACAAAAATCTAGAGAAGAAGTGTACAACAGAACTCAAGTGATCTAGGAAAATATTAAAAAGATTTATGACAAGAGAACCAAAGAGGATAACTTTGAATTGGGTGATCTAGTTTTGAAATGGGACTCTATAAATGAAGATAAAGGTAAACGTGGAAAGTTTGGTAGCTTGTGGAAGGGTCCTTACACCATTCAGGCCTTCAGAGGAAATAATGCTTTCCTGCTTAATAATAATGATGGATCAGACCTGCCAGGGGGACCTGTAAATGGAAGGATGTTGAAGCATTATCTTCTGCATCAGTAGAGAGATCACCATTCCTTTTCCATTGTACATATCATTTATTTTACAAGCAGTTTGTGTGTAGGTGATTTTTTTTAGGTGTTTGAAGCCCACAAAGAAGGCTCTAAGACACTGAATAATGTCATCAAAATTTTCAAAATAAAGCAAGTCAGATAGCAGAAGAAGCTCTAGAGGAAGTTTTTCAAGACAACGAGAAGTAGGATTCTTGGCACCTCACAAGGAGGGTACCATCCCCAGGTGGAGCCACTGTTATAACCCTATAATTTATAGGATCAACTGTTGATTGTAATTTTGTTCCTCTAGTGTTTTTTGACTTGCAGATATTGTTGCATTCTACAAAAGAAAAGAAAGAAAGAAAAAAAAAAAGAGAGAAAGAAAAAGAAAAAATGAGAAAAATAAAAAGAGGGCATAAAATAAAATGGATAAAGCCCCATGAAATGATAATGAATTGATCCATACAATTTAAACATGGCCAAGTCTTTTAAATTAAAGTATTTAGGATTAGTGAATAAGCTTGGCTAAACTGTCTAATCTTAGCCAAGTAATTAGGTTAGCTAGTGAATAAATTTGACCAAAAAGTCTAATCTTGGTCAAATAGCCCCAAGGTAGAGTATTATCTTAGCCCAATAGTCTAATCTGGGATAAAGGTGCAAACAAGTAGGTTAGGACATAGGTTAGTTAGTTTCCTTTCAATAAAATATGTAACATGATCGATGAAAAATGCATGATCTTGATGGTGAAATTTTTTTCTAACCCCATGGTGACAAAAGCAAGGGAAGCAGTGCACAAAGACCATAAAAAGGGTCATTAATCCTAATTTATGCCTCATATATTGAATTGCACCCTGGAGATTAAAGATTGGACCTAGATCTATGACTAAGTTTTTGGTGCCCAGATGTACGGCTCTAAAGAGTTTCCGGACCACCCCCCCCCGCGACCATTCTACTTTTAACGGTGGGGGGGTCCAAAAAGTTGATTAAAGTGT
>ML776717.1:981406-1004900 GCA_009831015.1 Picea engelmannii | reverse complement strand
TTCTTTTATGTCTTGTTTGTCCTGTAACCTACTTCAGGAAGCATTATAGCTGATCCCTTGCGAGAAGCTTAAGGGCTTAATGGTGTGAACTTCTTCCTCCAACCTGCTTACGAAGTCATCTTACACAGGGCAAACTTGGAGCGCTTCCAGGTTAATTAGTTAGATTCAGATTAGATTATTTAATTTCTGTTAGCTTTCTTTCTGGTTTTATAAAATACAAAAAGACAAAAATAGATCCTTGGCTGTCTTAGGGCAGCGAACACTTGAGTTTCGCAGGTTTTAATCAAATCTGTAATTTGTCCATATTGTATATTTGTGAATAAAGAATGATTGCAGCTGACAATTAAGTAGTTGATTTGAGTTATTGTGATCATAGTTAGTATTTAGTAGATAGAATAGTTAGCATAGTTTATAATTAGTTTAGTATAGTTTAGTTAAATTTGTTTTATTAGTTTCTAGTTTCCTTTAACTTAGTTTGATTTCTTTTTATTTAGTTTAGTTAGATTACTTAGCTCAGATCAACTTTCCTCTTTGGCTTCCTTAGGAGACCTCAGAGCGGCCAACGGAGCCGTTAAACTCGTCAGGGTGGTCCATACCAAACGGCTTGGGTTATTTAGACAACCCCGGACCGGTTCCACTCTCCCAGTTGACGGACGTTCAGTTTCGCCCGTCAACAGGGTGACACTGGGCAAGAGCAGTGTGCTGATGGGGGCTTGACTAGCCGTTGTAATCCTGTTGTGAATACTCGTAGTGTCCATGTAATGGACCATTTCTATAAGGATGGTTAGGATTTGGTCAACTCGCGGAGCGTTTGTACTAGGAAAATAATAAGTAGTAGTAAAAGGTACTATGTCTGGGTTAGAGGTTTCAGGGAACGCAGGTGAGATGGTGATTACAATGCCTGATCCTACACCAAAAAGGTCCCATCTAAAAATGCCAGCAGACCAAAAAGGATCTTGGCCTTCAGGTCTTGGAAAAGGTCTAGTTAGTGATATAGAAGACAAAACAACTAAGTCTCCATAAGAATTCACTCGCATAATATGTCTCTTAGAATCAGGGTGAAGTCGAAAGTCCTCTCGAGAATTGGTAATTTGGAAACGTTCTAGAGAGTTAGTTCTTTCCACTTGTGGAGTGGTGACGTCTTGGACTTCACTCTGTTGAGGAGAGCCCTTAGGTGAGCTTGTAGGCAGGGGTTGAGAACCTTCCAGGTTTTCCAGAGGTAATCCCTGCATTCTATGTGAATGATGTGGAGGGTCTATTGTGAACGAGTTACAAACTTATGAAGAACAAACCTATGGTCAACTTGGGTAAACAAAAAGCATGTGCTAGTAAACAAAATCTAGGAAACAATACCAAGTAAACATGACCTTCTAATTCCAAAGTCACTAGTTGGTGATGAAATCCAACGTCGCAACAATGAGACAAGAAGGGGCTGGGCTAGGGTGGAAAAGTTATGTTGACGACCTACTTAACGAAATTACACCTTGGTGTAAGATCCCACAATTAATCATGGGTATACCCTCCAAGGAGCTCGAGTGAGTTTGTCCAACATCGATTCCAGGTACCGTGAAGACTTTCCCTTTCACAGTCACCTTGTGTAAGACCCTAACAAGATAGGCCACTAAGGTTACCACCGACAACCATAAAGCTTGGGGGAAAAATCGATAGTCTGATCCACATGCAAGGGCAGGGTATCTAGCCCGAAATAAACAGCTTCCACTCATCAATGTGGGTATACCTCCAAGTGACCCCCATAATACATGCAATATCTACACCGATATCAACAAAGCAGGGTGAGTAACTCTGTCAATATCAATGCGACCTCGGGTTTGACCCTTGTGTGAGAAGGGCTTCCTAGGAAAAAATGTTGTAAATGGAATTTGACTCTCCTTAACACAAGATGCTATTGTGTGTTTTATGCTTTGGAGAGTGTATCTCTCTTCCTATTCCAAAGCGCTAGCCTAGCTAATTGTTGGTGTAATAGAGCCCTAGAAAAGAGTTACTAGTTAAATTTAAAAATTACACAATATTATTTAAGGGCTGTTGTTACTCAAAGGAAGTGGAGGTGAAACTGATGTTGTGTGAGACTCTGACCCAACAATGCATAGATAGGAATGAAATATATCATTTTTCGTTCAATGAATCCTATGTATGGGAGGAAAAGAGAAGTTTTCTAGAACAATCTTGAACTATGATATGCAATCTCCTTTAAAATACAATCTCAACGAATCACACAATAATGACAATTCTTTGTTTGTTCTTTTTCAACAATTTCAACAATTGATTTTCAATATTTTCAAAATGAAAATGCTTTTAAAAGAAAAATGTTTTTTACTTTTCAAAAAGGATCTACACCATGGTGGTGAAAGTAAGGAAAACCAATAACTAATGAACAAACAATAAACAAAAACCCAAACCAATATTTCAATGCAAACAAAAATCACAAGCAGACAAAACTAGTCTTTTCAAATGCAAGAGAATAATGATCTTCCAAATAATGAGCAAATGAGAAAGACAACCAATCCCAACTTTCAAACTGTTCACCGGATCCTAACCAAACAAGTACTTAGATTCAAGGATCAGAGAGTGTATCCTTGCTAAGGCAAGTCAAGAGATGAGAGTTGAGAAAAATATTGACAAGAAGAGCCTTTGATCTCTGAAGACTGATCATGTACAAAATATGAAGTCAAGAAAACATCAACTAGTTGTCCAAGAAGTTCTTTTCAGACACCTATACTGATATGGGCATCTGAACATTCAAAAACTTTAAATCCAAAAAATTTAAAAGAGGGTTCGCAGGCTATCAGTAATACACAATGCGAGAATGGAGCATTCTCATTGGCTACCTTTGAGCAGGATGCGATAACCTCACACTGGACTTAAAGGAAGAGTGAGAACTCAAGGTTTTCTCATAGGCCACTGTGGGGTTTAGTGCGAGAAGGCCTGAAACTAGGCAAAATTTTGGAAAAAGACAAAAAAATTGAAGGGACTTCTGGACCCAGAGAGTCTATCAGGGTGTTCTGAAGACTCAGAGATTGATAGAAATGAAGAAAGGTAAGGCAAGAGAAAATGGCCAAGGAAAAACACCAAAAACCACAAAGAAAAGGGTTGCATCCCCAGTGGAGTCACCAATTTTGTTATCGAACTAATCGATAGGTGCGGACACTAATAGATCTCCCTAGATCCACCTAGATCTAGAACAAAATAGGACAGGACATGACTCTTTCCTTAAGTTATGACCACTTAAATATCTAGTAAGGAGGGACAAGTAACATACCTTTGTATCACTTCCTAGGGTCTTTGTTGCTCCCTCTTCACTCCAGTGCTTTCGTGAGGTCCAGACCAAGACAACACAAACCGACCAAAGTGAAGATAGAAAAATATATTCAATCGTCAACTTATGCATATGATCAAGGAATTGCACAATAAAGTAAGAATGACTTTATGGGAAAGGGACATGTTGCTGTATCATATTAATTGAAAGTAGAAGATACAACTTGATCGCCTTGATGTCACGAGCTTCCTTTTGGTGACTCTTGGTTCCAACACACACACTTGCTCGATCCTTGCATGAAGAAGATCCAATTCCTCTTGATAGACTTGCTAGAGTCTCCAAGCTCCTGTTCAAGCTGGGTTCTTCACACAATTCCTTCACCAATTCTCCAATTAATCTTGCTTAACCTTTTCCATGAGAATCCTTTCAATATATAGGAGAGGATGAGATGGTTACATGGATGAGAATGATCCCACCAAATTAGGGAAGCCAGTAAAATGATAACCATTTGAATGCCAACCCATTTTCTAGAAGATTCCCTTCTAGAACCATCGAGACTTCATCTTTTTTCCAAGCATGAGAACAAGTTCGCACCCCAGGTATAGAGCACAGTGCGAGAAGTTCACACCCTAGCTGAAGGTGGCCTGCGAGAATGGGTCATTCTCGCACCCTAGGCTATAAGCAGCTTCCGAACTCTCTTTGAAAATGTGTTTTCTGGAAGGAGATAAATGTCACTTTTCTCAGAAGAAATTTCTTGTTGGGAGCCTGAGTACACCATTGTTAATACACCATCTAGATGACCAAAATCATGGGCAACACAAGTTCATAAAATTACTTTCGATTCAAAGAAGTGAGAGATAAGAAAAGAAGGTTTAGGAAAATTGATTGCAACAGCTGCAAGAACTTCAAGTAACATATATGTATTAAGTGAAATTGGAAATGAAAAGTGGTGTCTAGGAAAGGAAGATGAAGGATGGCTATGGCACAAAAGAATGGGTCACATAAACTTTTATAACCTTGTCAAAGTCAACAAAAAGGAAGCAGTTAGAGAAATGACCCAAATCACGAAACCAACCAACACTTTATGCAAGCATTGTCAACAAGGAAAGAAAACAAAGACAAGGTTCAAATCAAAGCAATATTCAATGACTAGACCACTAGAAATTGTGCATACTGATAGTTGGACCAACTACAACAAAGGTTTTAAAAGGTGAGAAATAATTTATGTTATTAGTTGATGATTATACAAGAATGATTGCAGTTTGCTTTCTCAGGAATAAGTCAAAAGCCTTTGAAAACTTCAAGGTCTACAAGGAAAAGGTTGAAACTTAAATGGATTCAAACATAAAATGTTTTAGATATGATAATGGAGGAGAGTTTACTTCAAAGGAATTTATGGAATTCTGCAACAAGCATGGAATAAAAAGGCAATTCTACATTTCTAGGACACCTCAACAAAATGGAGTTGTTGAAAGAAAGAACAAGACAATACAAGAAATGGCTCAAACAATGTTAATGGATTCCAAATTGACAGATATTTTTTGGACACATGCAATGCATACAACAATTCACATTCAAAACAAAATAATTCTCAGAAACACCAATGACAAAAATCCCTATGAGCTATGGAAAGGAAGACCAACAAACGTGAAGCACTTCAAAGTATTTGGAAGCAAATTCTACATCAAAAGAGAAGATGGAAGAATGGGAAAGTTTGATTCTCGTGTGGATAAAAGAGTACTTGTTGGTTACTCAAGTACAAGGAAAGAATACAAGTGTTACAATCTAATATTGAACAAAGTTGTGGAAAGCATCAATGTAACAATTGATGAAACAGGTGGACGAGAATCAAAGGAAGAAGAAAATGTATCAGTGGAACACCTTTACGAAGAAGAAGAAGTAGAAGATGAAGATGAAGAAGATCAAACAAAAGTAGAAGAGAAAGCTCAACAAGTTCCTCCAAAGACGCCTAGGAGATGTGTATAGAAGAATCATCCTTCAGATCAGATTATCGGAAAAAAGGATGCAGGAGTTGAGACTAGAAGAAGAATTTGTTCACGAGAACAAATGCACCTAGCACTCTTATCTACGATTGAACCAAATAGTTTTGAAGAGGCCAACAAGGATGAATTCTGGAATAAGTCCATGAATGAAGAATTAGATCAAATAGAGAAGATTGACACTTGGGAATTGGTTCCAAGACCAAAGAATAAAAATGTTATTGGTACAAAGTGGGTTTTCAGAAATTAATTGAATGAAGATGGACATGTTACAAGGAACAAAGCTAGATTGGTATGTAAAGGATATGCACAGCTTGAAGGAATCGAATTTGAAGAGACATTTTCCCCAGTTTCCAGAATGGAAGCAATCTGATTTCTTTTAACTTATACATGCTCCAAGAATATTAAAGTGTATCAGATGGATGTGAAATCAACTTTTCTGATTGGGGAAATCGGAGAAGAAGTCTACATCGAACAACCATAAGGATTTCAATTGTCAGAGAACACAAATTATGTGTGTAAATTGAAGAAGGCCTTGTATGGTCTAAAATAGGCTCCTAGAGCATGGTACTCTAGACTTGATAAATATCTACAACAGACAAGGTTAAGAAAAGGAAGTGCACATGACATCCTATACATCAAGGTAACTCAAGATAACATTTTATTAATTGAAGTTTATGTTGATGATATTATTTTTGGAAGTAATGATGACATGTTAAGCCGAAAACTTACAAAGGATATGCAGAATGAATTTGAAATGTCATTGCTCGAAGAACTATCCTTCTTTCTGGGTCTTCAGATACATCAAAGAAACTAAGGAATTTTTATTTCTCAATCTAAGTATACAAGAGAAATGCTAAAGAGGTTCGGAATGGAAGATTTCAAACCAGTTGCCACTCCTATGCAAACCATTTGCAAGTTGAGAAAAGATGATGATTCAAAGTCTATAGACCAAAGGAAATACAAGTCAATGATTGGTACCTTACTATATGTGACAACAACCAGAATAGATGTAATGTAGGAAGTTGGACAAGTGGCATGATTTCAAGCAACACCAAAGGAATCACATGTATTAGCAGTGAAGAAGATTTTTAGATATCTCAAAGGAACAAAATAATTTTGATTATTTTATCCAAAAGGAAAAGATCTATCACTTATCTCCTACACAGATGTAGATTAGGTAGGTTGCATTGATGACTGACGAAGCATCAATGGAGCAACGTTCTACTTGGGTGAGTGTTTAGTATCTTGGCTAAGAAAGAACCAATCATCAGTATTCTTATCTACAGCCAAACAAGAGTATATTGCAGCAACAAGATGTTGTAAACAGGTTCTATGGATGAAACAAACTTTGACAAATATAGAGGTTGAGTATGATAAGCCCATTCCAATATATTGTGATAATACAAGCACCATTAGTATCTCAAAGAACCCCATGATTCACTCCAAGATGAATCACATTCCAATCAAGTATCACTTTCTACGAGAACGTGTTGTAGAGAAGAACATCATAGTTGAATATGTGGGCACACAATAACAAGTGACATGCATCTTTACAAAACCACTTCCACGAGAAGCCTTTTAGTATCTTCCCCAGAGAACCAGAGTAACTTCTACTCCAAAATGAATGATTTTGAATGCTTATCTTATATGTCTTAGATTTACATGAGGAAGCACCATAAAGAGGATGATTTAGGTTGGGATATCAGTTTCATGAAGAGTTCCGTCAAGGGGAGCATCCTCAGATGGAAATATACCTTTGTCATTGATGAAAAAGGGGGAGAGATTTATCAGATGCAAAGGTAAATGATTAGAGAGAGAGCACATAAGCATGGTTCTAGGGGGAGTGATGGTCACAAGGGGAACATGAGTGATATGACTTCATTATTGTATCAGAGTGTTTCCATCAATGCCAAAGGGGGAGATTGTTGATTATTTAGGTTGGTTGTCATTGGTGTCAACCCTTGAAGAAAGTCCGATAGAGGATTATAGTAGCACAAAGGTTTGGGTAATGGACCCAAGCTCGTTTGATGTATAATGGTATGAGTTTTAATACATTTGAAGGTAAGACTACTCTAGATGGATATTACATGTAATGCTATTTCTGGTGGTATGTGGAACGCCACATAAATCCTCATGGTTAGAGATATATGGCCATGTGAAGTTGGAGAACCCTCATGAGTCATCCAGAAGCCCCAAAAGGTCAAAGTAGTCAAAGTGGTTGCAAAGAAGAAATTATTTAAATAATAAAGTGAAGTGATGAGTGTACTATAAGTCAAAGTGGATGCAAAATAAATTATTTAAATAATAAAGTTAATGGGGAACTTACTAATTGTGGAAAGTGGTTAAGTTAAGTGGACAGGTGGTTAGAAGTGGGTTAACCCTAAAATAATGAAAGTGGGTTAAGATGGTTAGAAGGTAACCCCTTGAGGAAGCTACATGAAATTATAAATAAGAGGCAAGGGTCTCTCATTTGATTACCATTGAGCACATTGAATATCTATTATTGTGTAAGGATTATTGCAAGTACTCATTGATACATCTGAAGTTGTGAAACTCTGAGGTAACACAAAGGGTTGACGATGAAAGTTTTGGAATTACATAGAATACAAAAAAAACTCTAAGTTCTGAGCTGTACGTGGGATAACAATGCAACAAAGTGCATACATATGAAATCTACCAGTGTAACAGAGCACGTACACATGCAGGCTATTAGTATAACAGTACGCGTAAGTGAGGACAAAGCCATGAAATTTTGAAGAGATAAAGAAGACAAGGTTCTAGATTTTGAAAACAAGCTCTCAGGAAGGTATGTAGTGATCAGATACATCAGATCTATCCACTGGTTCAAAAGGTATGTCTTATTTCTATTAATAGTTGGATTTTTATGTATGCATGAGAAATGGTTATGGAGATTCGAGAATGGTTATGAATATTTGAGGATTCTTCTTAGAGACTCTAGTGGCTGCATGGGATGTTCTATATAAATCAGATATACATAAATATAGTGCCAGTATAAGCAATATTTATCATTATTAGAGTTGAGGAGCATATTTTATTTATTGTCATATGGTTAAGGGTTCTTGTGATACATGAAGTAGCGAAAGTGTTGAAAGGATGAATATTAGAAAGGGATTTATGTCTAGTTCATGTGATGGTTACTACATTGGTTCATACATTCATTTGGCACACAACTTGAGAGAGATATAGAGCCTTTGGGTAAAGGTTATGTATGAGGATGCATGCAGTGGGTACAATTATAGTCTGGATATAGTGACAGGTTGTAGATCTATGTGAAAGAAGTTGCAGAGGGTCAGAAGTTTTCAGAAGAAAGAAAACCCTAGTTTTCGGAAGGCATACGCAAAATGCATAATAGATAGGTTGTGTACATACACAGGCTGAATAACATATAGGGTGCATACATACGCATGCTGTAGAAATATAGGTCGCATATCTATTGTATTTATTTGATACATGCTCAGTTCAGGTATATGTTGATTACAGAGAAATAGTACAGATTGGTTGCAGGTCAGTGGTATAGGTTGGTACAATTTTACAGTGGTATATCTCACAGTGATAGTGTGACAATGGTTCCATCATTCTAATTCTATGTTAGGGTGGTTGGACAGGGAAAGGACATGTAGTTGTATCCACCTTCTGGTTGTAGCTGGAGAACATAGGGGGTTGTAGCCTCCTTTTCATTGTAGCCAAAGAATTGGGGAGTTGGAGCTTCCCTTAAGTTGTAGCTTGAGAAACTAGGGGGTTGGAGCCTCCTTCCAATTGCAGTTGGAAAACAAAGGAAGTTGGTGCTTCCAATGAATGTATTTCTTAAATACATATCAGAAAAAACATTATGTGGTTTTCTCTTGCTTTGGGTTTCCACGTAAAAACATTGGTGTACTGTGTATGTGTATGATTGCTCATTTGTTCATTGTTTATTTACTCTGCAACAATTGGATGATAATGCTACATTGATATAACACTTTAATTTTATGGTTAAAAGGATTATATTTCTCTATTACTAATTCACCTGCCCTCTTAGTAATCCAATAGTCCCTTCCCTTTCAACCCTTCTCATCTTCAAAGGACTGTTGTTGACCATGTAGATATTTGGCTCCCTACAGTAAGGGTTCTTATATCCCAATGAAGACTTCGATTTGATAGTTGTTCCTATTGATAAAGAAATGAGTTATGAAAATTGAGGTTTTATGACATGCTCCTATTGATAAAGCAACGAGTGATGAAAACTAAGGTTTTATGCTAAGTTGGTCTCTCTAGCTTCAAATGGACAAAGGTTTTCTCAATATGGTATAAATATGCTATTATTTCAAAATCATAAATTAGATCATTTATTTCTTATATTTTTGAGTGGCATGTTCACTGTGATGTTTATTTATGAAGTTAATGATGATTTCAAGTTACTTTGGAAAAAATTCTAAGTAAACATAGATAATTTGGGCTTAATATTGATATGTCAAAGTTATTTTTAGATAGAAAATTGTGCTTAGTATTGATTAAAGTGGTCTTCCTTCCCTTTGTTTTGGTAATTGATATTCAATGGGCATTCTTCATTGATTGAAAGAGTTGTGGGCTATGAACCCATCAATTATCGTTCTTCAATATTTGGTGGTCTTACAACTACTGCACTTAGATCCATGTTGTTCTTTCTTGTTCAATAAAAAAAGGATAATGTCAGTGACTACTCTGTACTTGACAATTTTACAGTGAACACAGTGGGTAGCCTAGTGAAAAGGTCTCCAATTCAAGAGATTAAAGAGAATGAAGGAAATGTTTAAAATTTAGTCCAATCTCAATAATGAATTCTCTTATCACATACCCAAAATAATTATAATCAAACACCCTCTAAACAACCAAGAATTTCCTACCCAACATACACCAAACCCCAACAATACATCAATTCAACCAATAGATAATAAGGATATGGTAAATTACAGAACTTACTCATCAAGTTTTGTAGACAATTATGAACTCTACCTTTGCTCAAGAAGGATTGTAGAAGACCCCTCACTAGTGATTATCACTAAGAAAGGTGAGGAATAAAAACTATGAAAATCACCTCTTACACAATTGGACCAAGTACACAACCCTTTCAACAAGAAAACATACTGAAATTCTGCCTTTTCCAAATTACTATACCAACCAAAATAGTGCAACCCTAGGTTGAATTTGACTTCCTTTGGGAATTGTAAAATCATTATGTCAAGATTTGCTTAATACAAGCCATCAAATATGTACCCATTTACAACAAATTTGTATGGGACTTATGCCTCAAAATATCAGGAAGAAGAGAAAGAGTCCTCAAACAATCCAAGTGGTAGGTCAACTTRYTGATCYCMTGCTCRAAAAACCCATCACTTTTAAATACTTGGACACAAGAAAAAWTGTAGTGGATGYATACATRAGTGAAACATTAATACAAAATAATTTAATTSATTTAGGGGTGATTATTAATGTAGYGACAAAAGAGAGAATGGATAGGGTCAATGGTTCTTCAGATTGCTAATAGATCAACTTTCAAACCAAAAGGGATCTTGGAGGCTGTATTCATTTCCATGGAATCATGGGAATACGTTGCAAATTTATGGTGCTGCAAACAAATCTAGTTAGTCTTAGCTTTTATCCTGTAATCCTAGGAAGGTCGTGGCTGAAAAAAACTAAAGAATATATTGATTATAGATCAAGGGACATGACAAACTCTCTTGGGAGTTCTATTTAAAAAAAGACCTTGTACCCTCTTGTATGACCATTTCTCAAGACTGAAGAACCATTATGGGTAAATTAGGAGGAACATGATGCACATTTTTTCGTATCAATTTAACCTATCCTTACTATAGAAAAAGTCCTGTCCTTGAAATAACCCAGTTAAAACACGCTATCATTTATATATTTATGTAGAATATTTATCTCTAAGGTGTAGATTTGAGATTTCCTTAATCAACCACACGAAGAGGAAGGTAGGGATAATATCCCTATGAATGATGTAATTCATTTTTAGGAATAATTGAGATCCAACATAAACTTAATCATCCTTAGTTATTTGGATTATTTGTACATTGTAGAAATAAAGGACCCAACAACCAATGTAGTTGAGAATTTTTCCAAGGAATCTATTAACATTAATAATCCACTAAGTCCTAAACAACAAAAAACATTGTTTAGTTTACTTCAACTTCACAACTTATATTTGCTTGGAAATATTAAGAGATCAAGGGAATTGATACCAACATTCCCAAACATAAAATTTAAATTCAAAATGGCTCTCGACCAATCCACTAACCCCAAAGAATAATGAAACTTTCCCTCAAAGACATTGTCAAAGAGGAGTTGTAGAATGTTGAATGTTTATTTTGATCACTATGGACCCTCCCATAGAACCCTTGCCACTAAAGCGGTATTGGAATACTAGCTGCTGAATGGTCCTTGCATCATCCATGAAATGTCTAAACTTTTTCATCTCTCCTCTAAGGGGTATCCAAATCACAAAATAGAGTTCCACTTCGACACTGACCTCCAGAATATAACCACACACCTCAAAGGCATATTAGTTGTTATGGTCCAAATGCTTAAGACAGTAGAATAAAATAGAAGTACACACCATGTACACCAATTTCATCTTGGAGCACCACTCCAAGATATATAAGAGAGATGAGTTACACAATAAATCCTTAAAGAATAGGAGAACCTCCTATAAATACCCAAATACATTCATACATCACAATTCACATGTCTATAATAATGAATGCATGATATCTATATATACCTATTCACACATTGCACATGAGGCCCCTTTATCATTAGGCCGACCCTATTACATACACATTGATATTGATTATGTTGCGAACAAAACGAGATACAAACAAAAATATATAAGATAACACATAAATATAGTGAAACCCAACTTCTATTAATGAAAAAATAACATAATACTCTAGAACACTAACTAGCTAGATTGGTGGTATCTTATCTCTGAAGAGAAAGAGATGTCGGCTACATTCAATATCAACAAGCATGATATCACACTCCATTGCATGCTCAAAGGAACTACTTCACCTAGATTATATATGAGAGAGTGAGAGGAGAATAATTCCCAAGATGCATGTGGGATAAATTGGTCTAAGTTTACAAAATGTCGTAGGAATGTAAAACACTAGGACTTCCATGTAAGTACTACTCTAGCCCAATCATGCTTAATTCTAGAGTTATAATGGGATCCAATGCATTAATGTTGTAGTCATGTACATAAGGCCATTAGGAAATCATGACATGATGACTGTAATTAAAAAATGGAGATGGAATTACATTACATTCCCCATCAAAAGGGTAAATATTGTGGTTTATCAAAACCACAGGCTCGAAAACGTTGATTCAGTGGAAATAATGGAAGGTCATCGAGATCCACCTAGATCAATCCTCCCCCCTTAGGAAGCACTGGTATCCATTGTAACAAGATTCCTTAGGATATGGGGAAACTTTTATTGAATCTGAACCTTGGTGAGTTGATTTCCTTATTGAATTAGTTGTCCTTCTTGTACTTAGCATCATCCTATTAAAGGATGCCATGAACCTATTGTTGGAGGTTCTAGATCCATTCAAAAAATATGGCTTCATGATATTCCTTGGTATGAGTGTGGGAGGGATCTGTCGATGAAGATGAAGAAATAAGAGCTATATCAGTGGGGGCTAATAGATGGAACCCCAAGAACACTTGACAAGGGTAGTGGCCGATAGAGCTATGAAGGGCTATATTATAGATATGCTAAACATATGGAAGACTCTCATTATCTGGAAGGGAGTGTCTATATATTGGAACATTGGGTAAGGGAGCATAGGGAACCAATTCAATGGAATGGTTGACTTGGAAGTGCAGAGGCACCCTCACCAGTAAAACATTATCTTTGTGCTCCTCTACAATCTTGTAGACTTGATTCTAAAGTATAGAAAGGTCTTAGGATGAGGCTGTAGTGGTCATAGTGACCTTGTATTCACCTTTTGAATGGATCGTGAAGAGGGAAAACTTTTTGGTCTAAGAGATTACTTTGTGGCACTATTTTCCCAAGATCAATGAAGTGGCAGTAGTCATAACTACCTATGGTACCCTGTAGAGTTGACCTCCTAGAGTAACAATGAAACTGCAAGGCCGAGATTCATAAACAATGTGACGTTTACACATATAAGGTTTTCCTAAAATAATGTTACAAATTTCAAGTGGGGAAACATCACACAATACCTCATGTTTGAAGGGCTTGATGTCGTAGGAAAGGAGGTGCTATTGGATGATGTGGATGTCTCATCCCTAACTCAACCATATGATAGTGTATGGTTGGGGTGTGGCATTATCAACAAATTCATTCTTTTGATGACCTTGGTTTAGATCAGTTTATTTTGACTCCCGTTATCAACAATAAAATGCAGTGGGGTCCTCTTTACCCACATCTATGAGTGGAAGAGGCGCTCCCCCTCCTCAAGATCCTCTGACTCATTTGGTTGGATCCTTGTGGTTACAATGGTATGGTCTAGGTGGACATTGGTGGCCTCCCACCTATTCCACTGGCTCAAATTATAGTTTCCAACTTGGCAGTTTTTCTTTAGTTTTTCGGGTCCCAAACTTATGGGGCCATTTTGAGGCCCTAAACGACATTTTTTTGACTTGGAGATACCTAATAGAACCCCATTGGGCCATTTAGAATGTGTACTCCTGGGCTATATCTTTCTGATGGGGTATTGAGCACCCTAAACGAAGATCATATGCAAAAGTTGCACCCTCGGGAAGTTGACGTATCAACTACCCCCATCGGGGCCCACAAACCTTTCGGCGTTTCATCTTTTGGGGTTAGGGTTGCATATGTTTATGGTTTTATCATTTATTTTTTATGTTGAAAAGGCCTTTGGATCCTTATTGAAATCATCTTCTTGCGAATGAGCATATCCAACACATCTTTCTTCAAAGATAAGATACCACCATTCTAGATAGTTCTTGTGCTTTGCATTTTACAATCTTTTGTATTCCAGACAATTATTAATAGAATTTGAATTTTATTTTATTATTGTGTTCATTGCAATATATCTTTGTATTTCCTTGATATATATTTGTTATATTTCTTCCTTCATGTTGTTCTCAAAATAATCTGGATCAGTGGTATTATAACAGTTTTCTCCTTGTCATTCTTAGTGCATGTCTCCGACGAGGTCAGGGTATAGAGAGTCATGTCTCGAGTTTTTTTCTCTTAACGAAAACCTCTCTCACCCACCCAAGCAACCTCCAATGGAGGAATAAAAGATGGATGATGGAGCAAGATATTGTATCAAATTGTTTCTTGAGGAATCCCTCATGCGGCAAAGGAACGAGATGATGGATAATTTCACCTAAATCCTTCAATGGTTGTCAACAAAAATAGAGGCACCTTCAACCAACAGTCACTTTAACCAAAATTGCAAACTCACCTTTACCCTCCTTAAGGCCCTTCCCCATGTTAGATATTGGTGTGATAATTACTTTGAGAAACATGTTGTGGTTAAGTCTGCAATTTTTTGGCCAAGACCCACTTGTGCTGATTTTGTTGATGCCCTCAAGGAGAAATACCACTCTGTTGGAAACTATTATGACCAATACATAGATGGACAACTCTACATCAGGAGAGAGACCAGACGGTGTCAGAGTACACCAACATATTCCATACCTTGCACAAAAATATTGGTATTAAAGACTCTAAGTGACACTTTGTTTTAAAGTATTCCAATGGCCTACACAGGTATATCCAAATAGATATGGAGTTCCTAGACATCTCCTCACTGGGATCCTCTTACTGATATGTTGTCAAGATTGAGAAGAAGTTAAAGAAAAATAATAAATGATATTTCGGTTCTACAAAACTATTGTAGAAAAATCTCAGCAACGGTGGCTCTATATCCTAGGGAAAAGGAAAAAGAAAGAGGGCTAGTCCCAGGACAACCAATCCAATCCACCAACAAAGAAGGGTAATGGGAATTCGAAGGACATTGGAAAGTGGTAGAAGTTCCAAAAAATATTATTCAACAACACAGGTATTCCAACAGAGGACGACCACCTTCAGTAACCACTCACACAACCAGATCAAATATAAACACACCAATGTTTTGACGCGGTAAAAACCCTATGGGGAAACATCCACAGCGCCAACCAATGCATCCACTTGGAGCAGTTTATTAATGAAAAAGAAAAATATTACAGAGATATTTTACAAGAGAGTTTCTCACAATCGATCATCGGAAAATGACCCTCCATGCTCTTTAAAAAGAGATCATGGACCAATCGGGTTTTAAGCCATAGATCAATGGCCATTAATATCAAGGATAATATGAACCATCAAATCACTCTATTTTGGGAACATATCGTGACCATCATATTTTCTAACTAAAAATGCATACTAAAGAAACACACTAAGAAACACACTTTTACCTAATGACACATTAGACCAAGTAGATCTTAACTAACTCCTAAGTGTATAAATATCCTAACATCCCCCCTTAAGAACAACTTGGGATAGGATTGAAGGATTTAGAATAATGACACAATAGGAGAAGGAAGGAGGCATTAGATCCTATCCCCCCTTAATAACAACTTCCTAAACTCCTAACATAGATCAAATTTTGGAAAACCTTGCTTCTATAAGAAACTTTGTGAAAATGTCTGCAACTTGATCTTCTATAGGGAAAAAGAGCACTTCAATAACTTGATCATGAATGAGATTTTTGATGAAGTGCATGTGAATATCGATGTGTTTGTCATGTTGATGTTGAACTGGGTCTTTGGAGAGCTTGTTGGCACTTTGATTGTTGCACCAAAGACTGGTCATATGTTGTTGCTAGAATCCAAACTATGAAAGGATCCATCGAAGCCAGAAGGCTTCCTGACTTGCATTTACCGCTTCTCGGTACTCTGTTGCTACTTAAGAAAGTGAAATAGCCTATTGTTTCTTATATGCCCAAGTGGCAGGTCCTAAACTAAGGATGAGAACATAACCTACAGTAGACTTCCGATCATCAGGGTCCCCGACCCAATCTAAATCAGTGAAACCAACCAATAAAGGAGTCCCCTCTAAGTTGTAATGGATCCCAAACTAAACTGTACCTCAGACATACTAAAGTATACTTTTAGTGTCTTTCCAATGGATTTCATAAGGTGTTTTCATATACTGGGCAACAAGACCAACAAAAAAAAAAATATTAGGATGGGTATGAGTCAAGTATAAAAGGCTACCAACTAATTGGCGAGACAAGGTGGCATCAACTTTGGGAGAAGTACAGGTGGCATCAAGCTTGACTTCAGACTGAAAGGGAGAAGGGGTTGGTTTACAATATTCCATATGAAATAGATGAAGAAGGTCACAAGCATACTTAGATTGGGAAAGAAAAATTCCTTCATTGGTTTTCAAAACTTGGAGGCTAAGAAAATAGTGCAAAAATCCTAAGTCTATCATTTCAAATTTCTTCTTAAGGCTGGTTTTCACATGGTTTAAAAGTTTTGAGTCATTACCAGTAAGGATAAGGTCATCAACATAAAGGAAAAGGATTATGAGATGACTTCCTTCTTTCTTGGTATAGACATTAGGATCAAAATGACATCTAGAAAATCTTGTGTCAATAAGAAAGATGTCCATTTTGGCATACCAAGATCAAGGAGCTTGCTTAAGACTATACAGATATTTCTTAAGGTGAAAAACAAGGCTAGAGTTATTCTAGATATATCCAGGAGGTTGTTCCATGCATATTTATTCTTGCAAATCCACATGCAAGAAGGCATATTCAATATCCATCTGATGGACCTCCCATTTATGTGATCCAACAAGGGAAAGAATAAGGCGGATGGAATTCATTTTGGCTACAGGGGAGAATGTTTCATTATAGTCAATTCCTTCAACTTGGGAAAATCCTTTGGAAAATAACCAAGCCGTGTGTCTTTCAACACTTCCATCTGATGCATACTTAGTTCTATAGACCCATTTACATCTGGAAAGTTTTCTTTCTTTTGGAAGAGGTACAAGATCCCAAGTATCATTTTCCATTAAAGAACGATACTCTTCATTCATTGTTGTATCCCAATATGGATAACCTAAAGCTTCTACAAATCTCTTTGGATCATGAGTTTCTGGAACTTGATCCAAAAGTGAAGAGGCTCACTAGAATTGAGAACGTGTCCGACGCTAATATGAAGGATCACTGACAAGATCATCAACTGCTTCTCATGTTGAACAAACCCATCTAGGAAGTGATGATGTTGGTATTGATTCAGGTTCAATGGACTCATATAGAGGAAGGTGAGAAGGCGGAGGTGGATTTTCATCCTCATTGTCATCATCTAAAGAAGAAACTAGAATAGGAACAAAACAAGGAACAAATTCCAAATATGGCTCATAGATCGAATAAGGAATAATCGCTGAATTAGGCTCGCATGCCAAGATATTTTCATCAAATTTAACATTTCTTCTAGTAATAATTTCATTACAATGTGGTTGAAGATGTCTATAACCTTTGACATCTTCAGAATAACCAACAAATATACACTTCTCACTTTTAGTCTGCAATGCTTTCCTTTTCTCATTAGGAATATGAGCCCATGCTATAATGCCAAATACACAGAAGTGACTTACATATGGTTTAATTTTAGTCCAAGCTTCTTCATGTGTTATATTTTTAAAAGCCTTTGTGGGAGTGAGATTTACTATGTAATTTGCATAGTTGATGGCTTCTGCCCAATACTGTAGACTTAATCCCTTAGATTGGATCATACAATTATTCATTTATTTTAATGTGCGGTTCTTTCTCTCAGCAACACCATTTTGTTGTGGCGTACATGGAACAATGTGTTCCATTTGGATGCCCTTTATAGTGCAGTACATTGTAAAACTATTGCTCACATATTCACCTCCATTATCTGTTCTTAACCTTTGAATTTGATGTCTAGATTGCTTTTCTAGAAGGGCCTTATAGGCTAGAAACTTGTCAAAAACTTTTCTCTTAAGTTTTAATAAGTAAACCAAAGTACTCCTAGAAAATTCATCAATGAAAGTTAAGAAATAATTGCACCTAGAAAAAGAAGGAGAAGAAAGTGGACCACACAAGTCATTGTGAACAATCTACAAAGGGCCCAAGGCATGCCAAGAGGCATGTTTTCCAAAACTGTCCTGATGATGTTTGACGAGAACACAACCGACACAAACACCATCTCTACATGAAACAAGAGGAAGGTCAGTCACCATCTGTTGATTATATAGTTGTTGCAATGAGTGATAGTTTAGATGACCAAACTACGCATGTTAATTTTTTCTCAAGTCATCGCTATAAGCAACAAAAAAAGATGGAAAGTATGATGACCCAAAGTTTTCAAACTTGTACAACCTGGTAATATCATCAACAATTCCAGTTGCAAGAACATGCTTAGGATCTTTTAGATCTTTGATTACAAATTGGTGAGGTGAAAACTCTACGGTTTTACCTTCATCTGAATGAGTGATTTGATATATTGATAGAAGGTTACAAGAAAGACTTGGAACACATATTACATCATTGAAATTACCATTATCTACTTGAACTATTCCAGATCCTACAACACTAAGAGATCTATCATCACAAACAAATATTTTCTTGGTGTTGCATTTATTTAGAGAAGAAAATTTGTCTTTATCCTTATCCATATGATAAGATGCTCCAAAATCAATAAACCACTCATTAAAAGAAGAAGTAGAAGTTGCATTGAAGGAGAAACCAGAAGTAGAAAGTGCATGTCCATGAGAAGAAGAAGAAGTAGAATCAATATTGATGCTATTCTTCTTCATCAATTCTTCTAATGCTGCCATTTTCTTGAAACATTTGGACTCATCATGACCATATTTATCAAAAAAGTTGCAATGTCTATCGGTCTTCTTATTTTTAGATTTTACTCCTTTGTCACCATTAGGAGCTGAAGTTGTCTGAGTGGGTTTGGGACCCTTGTGTTTCTTGTTTTTGTGGTGATGATATTTCTTCTTGGGATTCTTGGGTTTATATCTCTGTTGGGTGACTAAGTCTTTGTTGGAGGTACCTACAGTAATGATCACTCCAAGTTGTACAAGCTTATCATGCTCTCTAATCAAAGCATCACAAAAGGACTCAAGAGTGGTTTTTGATAAGCTTTCCCTAAAGCCTCTCTCATAGCATAAAAAATTATATACAAACACATAATATGCACTACCTAGCTTAGAAAGAACAATATAGATGCAATGATCTTCCTCCAACTTTATCTCACATTATTCACATAAAATTTTGAGTGTTTTAAACTTAGATAAATAGTCTTCCATGCAAGAAAAATCATTTGGACTTAAAGTCAATATTTGATTTTCTAACTGATGTGCTTGAATAATATTGTGTTTACCAAACACAGATTCAAACTTTTCCCAAGCTTCATCAAGGTCATCAATCTATTGAAGGTGGAACCTTAAATAAAGATATATGGACATTCCGACCAATCCATGTAATTTGTCATGCCTATTAGCCAATTTGACTTTCTTATCAACATTAGTGGGTGCTTTTTCCTTTCCCAAGTTAATTTGGTACAAACCTTTACATTGTAATAAATCCTCCATATGAGATTTCCATTGCAAGTAGTTGGTGCTGGTAAGAAAAAGATTACTGGAAGAAGCCATATTAAATATGCCAATAATATGGATTTAAAAATTGAAACTGATGATCTGGATGGAAAGATCTCATAAAATTAGGTGGTTAAAAAAAATGAAACGGACTTCGGATGTGAAACTTATTCCCTTTTAAAAAAAGTCGTAAACGGTAACCAAAGAACCCCATGGTGGTGATACCCCTCCAAATAACCCCACTTTTACAAATAAGTTTCCCACATTTACAAATAAGTTTCTTTATGAAGTGACCCACTTTTATAAAAAGAAGTGGGGATCACTTTTACAATGAAGTTACTTTATAAAAGAAAGCTGAATGCAAAATAAATAACTCTAAAATAAAATATTAAAGCTACTTATAGTGATTCACTTTTATACTTGAAGTGAAATACACTTTACAATGGAGCATGAAATTAAAAAAAAAAAAGTAACAAACAGAGAGACTTGAACTCAAGATCTCTTACTTAATAAGACAACTTTAAACCAAGTGGGCTAGCAAAATATATTGTATTGTTTAGTAGGAGGATTGGGGGTGTTTTTGTTGTTGTGGAAGATGTCCTTGGAGAGCGTGCTAAAAAAAACCTCTTTTCACACAAGAGAAAACTTTTCGCTTCTCGATGACAACAAGGGTTAGATCTCGGTTAGCTTACCTGGAAAATGCACCTTTTCCTATCTATTTTTTATTTTATGAGATCAAAAAGGGCACGGGGCAAAGATCATACACATATCTAAAAGAGTAGCAACCACAAAAAAAACAATATAAAACTAAAATAATAATCTACAAAAATTTAAAAAGGGCGTATTCAGTCTTTATACCTCCAGATCTAGCTGAAATGGTCGTATCTTGGGTAAAAAGAAACCTTTTCGAGTGAAATGAAAAACATTCTTGACTGAAACGATCACCCCAGATATAATGGAATAGTCCTCTCAGCCCAAAAATGTACACAAATGGTAGAAAATAGAGATGAGGAAACTCAATTTCATGATCTCGATCTATGATAGGAGTGAGTCTTCAAACATGCTCTGATACCATGTTCAAAAAAACATGTATTCCAATAGAGGACAAACACCTTCAATAAACACTCACAAAACTAGATCAAATATCAACACACCAATGTTTTGACATGGTAAAACCCCTATGGGGAAACATCCATGACCCTAGCCAACGTGACCACTTGGAGCAGTTTATTAATGCAAAAGAAAATGATTATAGAGAGATTTTACAAGACAGTTTCTCATAATTGATCATCAACAAATGAACCTCCATGCTTTTTAAATAGAGATCATGGACCAATCGGGTGTTAAGACACAAATCAATGGCCGTTAAGATCAAGGAGAATATGAACCATCATATCAACCTATGTCAGGAACATATCATGACTGTTAGATTTTCTAACTACAAACACATACTAATGCATACTAAAGAAACACACTTTTACCTAACAACACATTATATCAAGTATATCTTAACTAACTCCTAAGTGTCTAAATATCCTAACAAAGCCCCTGGAACAATACTAATGAATGTCGCTCCAAAAATTCATTGTTGGCTAAGATGAAAGACTTAGGGTTAGATTCTGGTTCATAATTTGATTCAAAACCAAAAAAGGGAAAACATATCATTGACACAGAATCCAGTTTCACCATCACTACCACAAAATTCTAGCCAAAGGAGCAAGTGGATCCTGAAGAAGGGGAGTGCCTTTTCCATTCATCAATGTGGGTGAAGGGGACTCCATTCCATTTCATTGTTGATAGTGGTAGGCAGAATAACCTAATGTTAGAAAAGGTCATCAAAAGGTTGAACATGAAAACAATGTTGCATCCTCAACAATACACCATTGGTTTGCTCAACTAGGGATAGGACATCCACATCAACCAAAAATGTCGCATGTATTATGGAATCAAATCATTCAAAGACAAGGTATTGTATGATGTTTTCTCCCTTGAAGTTTGTGATGTTTTATTCGGACAACCGTATATGTAGAAGCATCATGTTGTTTATGAATCTAGGCCCTGTAGTGTCATTATTACTTTGGGAGATCAACTCTACTGGGTACCAGAGGCAGTCCCAATTGCTGCAGTCTCTTTGATTTCTGTGAAGGAATGCAGAAAGGTGGTCTCTTAGACTGGGAAATTTGTCATATTTATGGTTTGTTCAGAAGGGGAATGGAATTTCACTGCAACCTCCGAAACCTATGCACATGGTCTCTCTACACAACAACGACAGGTGGACAAGATAGTAGAAGAGTACAAAGGCATATTTCCTCACCTACTACAGTGCCTGTGCACTGTCAGGTAAATGGCTCAATTGATTTGACACTCGATGCTCCTATTCCTAATGACCCTATGTATAGGTGTTTTGTTATGGAGAATGAAGAAATCAAACACCAGATCCAAGAGATAATTTTTAAGGGCCACATTAGACCAAGATCCTCACCTTGCGGAAGCCCAATTATTTTGATATAGAAAAAGGATGGGACATGGAAACTTTGTATTGATTATAGAGCCTTGAAAAAGATCAAAATCAAGAACCGATACCTAATTCCTCAGATTGATGATATTCCCGATCAAATCAAGGGATACAAGTTATTCATTAAGATTGATCTAAAGTGAGGATACCACCAAGTGCTGATTGAGAAAACTGATGTATGGAAGAAAAACTTCAAGTCTAAAGAAGGTCTCTTTGAGTGGATGGTCATGCCTTTCGGCTTGAATAGTTCCCTAACCACATTCATCCAGATGATGGATGACAAATTGTGGCCATTAACAAACTCCTTTGTCATCATATATTTGGATTACATCCTCATATTAAACAAAACTTGGGAGGAACATTTGAAGCATATTTAGCAGGTCTTGGGCACCCTACGACAACACAAGTTATATGCCAATTTGTAGAATTGTTCCTTCAACATCTAGAGAATATAATATTTTGGATACAATGTGGATGAGTAGGGTGTGCATGTGGATCCATCCAAGATCCAAGTCAATGGAAATTGGCTAGCCTCGAGGACAATGATCAAGATCCACAACTTCTTGGGCCTCGCCAACTTATACCGTAGGTTTGTGTTGGGGTTCTCTCATATCTCTTGGGCCCTTAGCCAGGTGACCAAGGCTGGAGAAAAGACAAAGTTTGTGTGGGATGCGTCCCAACATAAATAATTTGAGGATCTGAAATTGTGCCTCTTCTCAGCACTAGTCCTTATTCTATGAGACCTGCAACAACCATTTGAGATTGAGACAGATGCTTCAAATTATGCTATAAGTGTATTCCTTGCTCAAAATGGGAATCTGGTAACCTATCACAATGAAACACTATCTAATGTTGTTCAAAGGTAGCTCACATAGAACAAAGATATGTAATCCATTATGAAGGCATGTCGATAGTGGAAGAATAACATTTTGGGGAAGGAAATTTTGGATCATGTTGTCATTGATGCCAATGGTTTGATTACTTGGGAGATTGTTGGATCATATGTCATTGATGTAAATGGTTTGGTTTGATTGATGTCATTGGTTGATGTCAAGTAATTGATTGATATGATTCCCTTGATGAG
>ML776717.1:966346-981306 GCA_009831015.1 Picea engelmannii | reverse complement strand
ACTGGTTATAAATGACAACAATGGGTAATGAATAAATGTTGAATGCTAATTGATGAGTTTTTGTGCAAGAGGGAAGTTTTGGGAAAAAGAACCCCACACTCATTCACCCCCCCCTCTAAGTGTGGTAGGTGTGTCCAACAGGAAATGATAATCCACACTGATCATAGGCCTCTCTAATTGATTCAGACACAAGGAAAGTTACAAAATGACCTCCATAAGAAGTGGTCCATGTACCTGCAACAATTCCACTTGAACATCAAGTACAAGAAGGACAACACCAACCATGTCACAGATTGCTTTGGTTGGCCCACAGTTGTGGCGCTAACCACAGTTATTAACTCTTATGGGAATGAGATGTGCAGGTGGTCACAATTATACAATAATAAATTTGACTTTGCTACTTCCTATCAGACATTGAACACATAAACAATAGTTCCATAATTTCATCTTTAGGACATATTGCTATGCCATATGAGCCATCTCTGTGTTCCTTCAAGTGAGCATGCAAAGATGATATTGGTAGGTCATTACAATTGGGTACCATGACATTTTGGTTTAGACAAATAGTGGCAATACTGCGAAAGCATTTTTATTGACTGAATATTTGACAAGATGTCTACAATTACATTAGATCTTGCACTGACTCTTCCATTTCCAATCTCGCCATCAAGGAGCATAGGCTATACACCCCTCTCCTACTCCATATAGGCCTTGGTAGTCCATATCCATGGATTACATGTTAGATCTTTCTTCAACCAATCATGAGAATAATTGTGTCTTTGTGGGTGTTGATCGATTCTCTAAGATGACAGTTTTGGCACCCTGAAGGAAGAGTATCATAGTTGAGGTCACCGCCAAGCTCTTCTTTAAACACGTTTGGGTTCATTTTGGGATCCCATGAACCAATATCTTATATCGAGATAGTAGGTTCTTGAGCACTTTTTTTTCTAGCCTATGGTCGATGATGGACACCAAGATGACCAAATCGAATGCTTTCCACTCACAGATTGATGGAAAAAGAAATATACTCAACAAGATGATTGTCCATATCTTGAGGATGTACAATTCCAAACATCCACACAAATTAGATGAAAACCTTCCTTATGTTCAACATAGATATAACAAATACTTCCACAACTTTGTTGGCCACAACCCCTTTTCAGGTGTGCTTGGGGTTCCAACCATTGGCCTCCATTGACGTAGCTCTTCCCTATGCAGTTGCATAGGAAGAGTCTTCCCATGCTCAAACCGAGGCTGATCGACCAACCAAATTTGTTGAGCGAATCCAACACATCCAACAACAATTTCATGATACTTTGTAGAAAACCAATGTCAAGTACAAGTAGCGCCACAATAAACATTGGGTACGTTCACACAATTTTCAAGTGGGAGATAAAGTATGCTTGAATTCACAGAAAGAGGGCCTCATAGGACCCCATAAGAAGATATGGCCACTCTGATATGGGACTTACACCATCAACAAGGATATGGGTGAGAATGATTTTGAATTAAGTGTTCCTCATTTCCTTGGCTTGCACCCAGTATTTAATGTGGAATTGCTTCAACCATATTTTCCACCTCTCCTGGACACTTTAGACGCAGTTGTTGGCCCTTGACCAAGTTTTGGGATTTTCTTGGTCATGTTGACCTATTTTGGAACTTCGATAGCTTGTCGAAGAAGGAGCGCAAGACAAAGCAGAGGTCATGGGATCTCAGCCCACTTTTGGATCCTTTTTGGGTTTTTGGGAATATGTAACAAGAATGGGATGTCGACCCATGGGTTTACCCATGTTTAGGACTATTTTTTAATATATATATATATATATATATATATATATATATATATATATATATGTCTAGGCCATATAAAGGAGTAGTCGATGATATATCTATGTGATGTAGGCTAAGTGTTAAGAGTTGGATCTGTGTTATCGAGGCTTTATGCATTGTGTGTAAGACTTGCAGAGCTGAGTGCAAGTCCTTGTGCAAGACGATAGGAGGTTTATTGTTGTAACGCAAGGAATAAGGATCTAGCGAGCTGCGTAGATATTTTTTCATGTGCAGAGTAAGGGTTTTGAAGGCTTTGTGCTTATAACCGATTGACTGAAGACAATAAAGAAGAAGAGTTGGTGGATGTAGCCCCAGGGTGGAGGTGAACCACGTAAACATTGTGTTATGTTCTTTGTGCTTTGTCTTGATGTGTTCACATGTTATTTGCTAAGTACTCTAATATGTTTAGATAGATCTAATTCTTCTTTTTTCTTATGATATGTGAGAGTATTAGATATGATCAAGATAGTCATGCTTAATATACTCATTTTGATCCATTTATATGCTAAGTGATTAAATACTTTAGATTAGTGTGAATGCTACAAAGCTCTATTTTATCAGTGAAGTAGATATTGATTTCATATTGAGGAACTGACAGTGCTAAGTGCTTTATTAAGTTATATAATCACAGATCTGTGTCCCAGCTAAGGTTGCAGACACCTGAGTCTTGCAACCACCCCTGCCTCTACCTCGAGTGAGGCTTCATCTGCTTCACAGGTGTTGCCGAAAGGTCCAGTAGTTAGGGATTTTTTTGGTGCGTTATTGTAGAGTTGAACCCTGGGTATACCCCTGTGCAACAAATGGTTCAGTTGTCGGGACCTGAAGCTGTGATAACTGGGAAATGAGAAAGAAGAATCTTTGTGAAAAAATTTGACTTGAAACTGTGAAAGCTCTGTGCATAGATCTATTTTCCTAGTGTGCAACATTCTACTTGACTTATAAAGCTTTGTGCTAAAGAAAGAAACTCGATATGAAGAAAGAAGATCAAATCTGAAAGAAAGAAGCCCGATCTGAAGAAAGGAGATCGGATCTGAAGAAAAGAGGTAAGATCCGGAAGCTTTGTTCTCTAATAAATGTAAAAGTGATAATGTCTGATTAAAAGAGGTAAGATATACAAGTTATGTGCTCTAACAAAGGTAAGAATAGTTAAAAGTTTTAGATATGAAATATTTGTGCTCTATAGAAGTAAGATAAGTGATTTTTTTTTTGTTTCTCGAGTACAGAACTAGGTATGTTTAATAGAGTATGTCTTAGTTTGAAAGCTAGGACATTAATAGATGAAAGAAGGTTTGATATGAGTAGATCTGATAAGAATAATGAAATATATGTTATACCTATGCATATATGTTATAACAAATGGATGAAAAATCCTAGAAATAATTTGTTGCAAGTTAGCTAGCATGATCCTAGTGTGCAGTACAGGAGAGGCCGGGGATCATTTAAAAGAAAGAGAGTATTAATCCTCTGTTAAAGTTGGAGAAAACCAGGACATCTTGCTAAATAATTCCCTGGGAGAAGGCTTAGTTGTCTTTGTTGCAAAGCTCTAGACCATGAAGTGTTGGATTTCCCTAGAATGATTGCTAAGCTTGAAAGAATGAATGTGAACCAAGAGAACCATAAGGACAATCCAGAAACTAAGTCTATAGTAGAACCCCAAAAATAATTAGAGAAGGTATTGCTACAGATGAAAGACACCTTGGATGACCACTGAGATGTTAGATTATTAGAGATCTTTAAAGAAAATCAATGCATCGAAGAAAGAATAAGAGACTTCAACATTGACTATGTTCTAGATGAAGAAACACAGGTGAATATCATGACGGAAAGAACTTGGGAGGCTATAGGGAGGCCTAATATGATTCCTTCATTAGGAGGACGAGGGTTATTCAAAGGAAAATTGGTAAACCTATGTGAAAGGCTTGCTCAGATACCTATAACCGTCAATGGAACTTCGACAGAGGAAGATTTTGAGATCATTAAATTTTTTGAAGACAACACCCCATTTACCATGTTAATAGGAAAACCTTGGATTGATAGAGATCAAGCCAGACGAAAGAAAGAAGAAGAAGTATTAGAGTAGAAGAAACAGGGGTTAAAATATTTCATGGCTAGGAGGATCGCACACTTGATCGAAGAACAGGAGAACGAATTGAAGCTATTTGACATTAGAGACCTTAATGTCAAAGATGCAAGAACACTAGAAGACCCACATAATACTGAAGTACTTACTCTAGGTAAAGAAGAGGCATTACCCCTAAATACTAGGAAAGAATCTCAACAACGTGCAGTGACTATGTTAAAAAAAGATAAGAATCAGAATGGAAAATGAACTACCGAGATGAAGCTCACTCGAAAGAAGGCTAGGAAACAAGGTAAGAAGAGAGATAAGTTGTAGAAGGTTACCGAAGGAACCTCGTAGACAAAAAATTTGCAGAATTGGAACTTTGTTGGGATATCAAAATAGCGACACATGGCACTTCACCATGGCGAAGCAATATAGCCATTGGGGAGATTATAACCGTTCGATCGACGCTACGAATGAGCAGAAAGGCAATAAAGGTCTGTCATCGGACCGTTAGACCATGCCATAACGGATCGAATAAGAGTTAATGGAGGCTCATAAGCATTGCAATTGAACCATTGGTGAGTTGCCTACTTGACCTGTCGCTCCATGTACGGAGAAAACTTTTGCTAAATGAGAATTTGAAGCTCACGGACTAAGCGAATTGTATACAGTTATCATTGCGCTATTTCTATTTATTATAGTGTAGTATCTAAGTTAATTGTGACCCTGATAGTTTCAATCCTGAGCACATATGTTCGACGAGCTCACCATAGTTGAATAATCAGTAACGAAAGTTCTCCTCGAATTAATGACTGAAAGAGTCATGTGAAAGAGAGGAGTGTCTACAGGTGTAGAAGCATCTTTGATGAGAGGACTACTAATGAGCACAAACAACAACTGCAATCATATAACAAGTTGATAGAGGAGGATTTGGAGGAAATCACCAAGGATTGGTTGGAGGACCTCCTCATCCAAACATACCCCACAAAGATATTTGATATTGACAGTCCAAAAGAAGCACATGATACACCTGAACCAAGAAAGACCAAGAAAAATAAAGAAGCTCAATATGTAAGTAGCACCTCGACTAAGACTTCTTCCATCTCAGTAGAGCCAGGAGGTGATGGCGGAGAGATAGATGGTGCATAAGTGGAACAAAAGAAAGGTGAGGTTACACTGCCTAGAGACGAGGATGACCCCTTGAAGGAAAGGAAGGTTTACCCTCCGAGACCTTCTTCAAGGAAGAAATCAAAAGAAACCAGGACCAAATTTGAGACCACCCTCACCTCAGATGACTTTGAATTTATTATCGCAACACTGAATGATGCTTCGCTGGAGATAATAGAGAAGAAAGAATCTAAGAATGAGGAGGTGTTCAGTCGGATCAAGGTTGAACTCCAAGGGATGTAGCAGACATTACAGTCTAGCCACGCAGTTCCTACTGCGCCTCTATCAGTAGGAACATCAGAACTAGGTGATGAGTCATCTTAACTCCATTGCATCCCTGATACAGTCAAAGCTCACCTTTGACAAGCTCAGGAAGAGACAACACAAGCCACCCAGGATTTATCGCAAGTAAAAAAATCCCTTGAGGACCAATGCAGTGTTGTAAAACACGAGAATCTTGATCTGTAAGCGAAGTGGGATGATGAAAAATCCCAGTTACAACAAAGTAAGGAACAATTGCTCGTAGAGAAACTCAAAGTTAAGGAAATGGTCAATAGAGCACTTTTCTCTGTGACTATTTTTGAAGTAAAGGCCAAAGAATGATTTCCACAACAGGTGGCGCAACTTGAAGAGGTAATCCAATAACCCCAACAATGCATAGAAAACTTGGAGCTCCACACTGTGCCTGAGACTCCTCAAGATGTAAGAGACTTCAGGGAAGCAACTGCCCGCAGCATAGTTGACAGATTAAAATCTCTTGCCTTGGAGTGCAAGAAGTTGAGTAAACACAACGCTCAGACCTATGAAAACCTCACTAAGAACCCAAAGTTATAGGCACTGGAGTTGCATCTCTAGGAAGTGAAGCAGCACGCATACAAACTTCAGGCATAGATGAAGGCTCTATTGGCTGTAGATAGAATGAAGAGGTCTCACAGGAAACGTACCATCCAAAAAAAGATCCATACAATCCAAAGCAAAGTGAGGGAACTAACCCAACGTCTCCAACCAGTACAAGATAAGGCATGTTTGTTTTTTACAAAGGTCGAGAGCTAAGGATTAGAGCTAGAACAGGTTGCCATCACAACAGAACAATGCCTAGAAGGGCCAGTGAATGATGCAATGATCCAGGATTTCATCGAACAAGAGGCCACAACAAAGCAGCAAGTCGAAGCAGCTCGAGTCAAGATCGAGGCGTTCGAGGCAAAACTAGGAAGACCAGAGTGACTTGGGATGAGTCACAGGTGAGTGTTGGGGGCCTGTTGTCCCTTGACCAAGTTTTGGGAGTTTCTTGGTCATGTTGACCTATTTTGGAACTTTGACAATCTATTGAAGAGGGAGCGCAAGATGAAGCGGAGGTCATGGGATCTCAGCTCACTTTTGGATCATTTTTGGTTTCTTAGGAATATGTAACGGGAATGGGATGTCGGCCCATGGGTTTACCCATGTTTAGGCCTATTTTGTAATATATATATATATATATATATATATATATATATATATATGTCTAGTCCATATAAAGGAGTAGTCGATGATATATCTATGTGATGTAGGCTAAGTGCCAAGAGTTGGATCTGTGTGATCAAGGCTTTGTGCATTATGTGTAAGACTTGCAGAGCTGAGTGCAAGTCCTTGTGCGAGATGATAGGAGGTTTAGTGCTGTAATGCAAGGAAGAAGGATCTGTAGAGCTGCACAGATCATCTGTCCTATGCAGAGTAAGGGTTTTGAAGGATTTGTGCTTATTACCGATTGACTAAAGACAATAAATAAGAAGAGTTGGTGAATGTAGCCCCAGGGTGGGGGTGAACCACGTAAACACTGTGTTATGTGGTTTGTGCTTTGTCTTGATGTGTTCACATGTTATTTTCTAAGTACTCTGATATGTTTAGATAGATCACTTCTTCTTTTTGCTTATGGTATGTGAGAATATTAGATCTGATCAAGATAGTCATTCTTAATATGCTCATTCTGATCCATTTATATGTTAAGTGCTTAAATACTTTAGATTAGTGTGAATGCTGTGAAGCTCTATTTTATCAGTGAAGTAGATATTGACTGCATATTGAGAAACTGACGGTGCTAAGTGCTTTATTAAGTTATATAATCACATATCTGTGTCCCATCTAAGGTTGCAGACGCCTGAGTCTTGCAACTACCCCTTCCTCTACCTTAGGTGAGACCTCATTTGCTTCACAGGTGTTGTCGAAAGGGCCAATAGTTATGGCTTTGTTGGTGCGCTGTTGTAGTGTTGAACCCTGGGTTTTCCTCGATGCCAATAGTAGCCGAGCAATTGGAAACTACATAAATCAATCCTGACTACATTGAACAAGTGAGATTTGATTGGATCATGGATACCAATATGAAGGGAATGTTAATATTATGATAGTTGCGGGAGGTATTTATGTCCATGTGTGAACTTGACGAGAATAGGAGACTCCAGAAATTAAGAGAAAACCCTAATGAGTTGGATAATAACCTTATAAGTCTTGTTGGCTCAAGAAGATAATTTATATTAGGTTATTAGCCTCCAAGAGAAGAAGTCGGCTAGAGTCAATAATAATATACTGAATAGACATATACCTAGAAGGAGAATTCGGCCCCAGCAACATGTAGAGCAGAAACTGGTGCACACTGCAGTTCCCAGTTTGGTGCGCATGTGTGGAGGAGAGCTGCAGGTGCAACTGCTGTAGCAACTAGTTTTTCAGTGTTGGCTTGGACTATCTCTTGGCTAGGGTTTGGACTATCTGATCAACTATTGTTGGTGCGCTATCCTTGGAGGAATATGCACTACACCTTGTTTGGCTATCTAGCCTAGGGTTTTCTTCTAGAGTAATTCTCACTCAAGGTTAAGGTGCTCAGAGGGTGGCTTCAGCCTATGGTTGGGTGACAAGGGTATCGTCAATGGTAAAATGAGCACACAATCTTCTATATTCTAATAGGTTATGGGCCCACACCTCCTTCATTCAGTCTATATGCTGGAAGGAAACATAGCCACTAGGATATTGAGCTCGTTGAGGAACTACCACTAGGGTTACTAGCAGAAGCAATTTCCAAGACACTATCGCTAGGGTTACTAGCAGGAGCAGTTGCAGAAACCCTAAACCTCTTATTGAGGAAACTTAAATGAATGGATTGACCTAATCTCTAGATAGATCAGTGCACTCTAGCCTAGCACATTCCCTGATACTCTCAGCAAACCAAGATGTGAATATTGAAGTTTGTGGTCAAATCTAGGGTTTGACCAAGTCAAAGAAGGCATGACTTTTTCTATGAAGTCAAAGAACAAGTTAGATGGAGCCTCTAACTTCAGAGCATGGAAGACAAGGATTGACCTCATCCTTGCCAAGAATAAAGTGTTGGATATTGTGAAAGGAAATATCATGAAACTAGAGTTTGAAGAAGGAAAAGAGAAGGAACCACAGAACGTTTCAACTATGGATAAGTTCAAATATGTTGACATCAATTCCATGAGTATAATAGTGGATTCTATAAAATACCACTTGATACCCTACATCTCACATCTTGACTCATTGAAGAAGATGTACGATTCCCTAACAAATATCTTCTCAGTTAGAAACAGTGGACAAGTTATGAGTCTAAAGAATGAGCTCCATGACATGAAGATGAATAATGACAACAACATAACATCATATTTTGTGAGGATATCTCAGTTAAGAGATCAACTACAAGCTATTGGATAGATCATTTCGGAAAATGAATTGGTGAACATAGTACTCAATGGTCTTCCCAAGATGTGGGATGCATTTTCCGCAAGCATGAACACAAGGAAGGAGTTTCCAACATTTGAAGAAATTTGGACTTGTTGTGCTCAAGAAGAATCAAGGATCAATGAAAAAGAGAAACCCCAAAAGAAGTACGATGATCAATCCTTCACAGCAAGATTCAAGAACTTCAGGAACAAAAGGAAGTTTGGTTCAAGGGGGAAGCCAAATCAAGAGAAAGACATTTCATAAGTACAATGCTTCAACTATCAAAAGTATGGTCACTACAAGAATCATTGTCCTGAGCTAAATAAAAGGAGGGAGAAACACAAAGCATCAATTGCCGAAGAAAAGGAACCTACAAAGAAGACTAATAAAGATGGAAGAGACTTCTTCTTCTAAAAGGTAACAACACTCTTCTTATTTCTTGTACATATCTTGTTTGCATCGTATCTGTACATATCTTGTATATCTATCTCTTGGAAGATAATGTGTTCCAAGAATAACTATACCTATGGAAGAACAAACAAAATGAAAATGGATATCATTAGATAATACACATGAAAGGATGAAATACAAATCATGTGGAAGCTATTAAGCCGAATCAATCATGAAGAGACTTAGAAGAAGAAAAGACAGAAAGAAGTCAACAATCGAGAGGAAATTGGAAAAAGACTTATGACATTTTGTAGAAGACAACAAGACGAAAGCATGGATTCTATTAGACAAGAGAGGCAATTATATATTGCAGAAGACAATAAGGATGCATATGGAAGCATGGACTCTATTAGACAGAGGGAGTCAATTATATGCACTCTTACATGAAGCAAGGGTTAGGAGGGAACTAATCCTATGATCCATTGAAAATGATGAAGTATATATCCATGGTAGTAACCATGAAAGGTAGTGTGTGTTTAGTTCAAGAAGTCTTCCTCGAAGAGAAGCCTTAAACTATCCCTGGTTGTCCATCTAGATCCATGACCCTATGATGAAAGGAAGAAGTGGAATATCTAGGGCATGGAATATATAAGAAACTCTATGGACCCAAGAGCTAAAGAAAAACATGAAGAAGAACATGAAGATTCCAAGAAAGAAAGGGAAATTAGAACAACCATTCATTGTATCAAGAATAACAAGATTACCAGCCTGATATGAACTCACTAAAAGCAATCAAGAAGAAGAACTGAAAGTCATGATGAAGAACAATGTATGGAAGTCTTATGAATGAAAGCATTATGATACCTAGAACTAGAGGTTCTCCCAGATGGAGGGAGAAGACTATGATGATTACTTGTTCCAGTAAACCAAACTTATCTCCACATGAGTCATCCGCAACATCAATGAGTTGGAGTTCTACATCAGATGAATACAAAGAAATGTTCTCTAGAGAAATTGAATAAAGAACATATGAAGAGAAATCTCAAGACTTTGAGGCATACCAGAAAGAGACCCTTGTATGCAGATAGAAGGAGATAACTTGGTGGAAGAACCTCCAGTGCACAGTAGAAGTGTGGTGAAGATTTCCTATAACATCAAGATGACTACTCAGTAGATCAGATCTCATGATGACAGAAGAAGTGCCACAAGGATATGTTCCAGTTTTCCAACTATGGTATACTTTATTGTTTATATCTACATGAAGCCTTCACAGTGTTCCAAACTAAAGTACATTTGAAATCAAGCATTACATTATCCATGATGAATTCCAGAAAGGAGAAAATGGTTCTCCAATACATAACTCCACTGATGAGCAGATAAGTAGACATTTTGGTAAATATTATATCCAAGATGAAAGAGTTTGCATACTCAAGATGGAGCTCATGGAAACAACTTCCTTATTGAAAAAGGAAGAAATGACTCCCAGGTTGGGAGGGATCACTAAAAATATTATTGAAGACATTCATTGAAAAATAGTCCATCTTGGATAGATGCTTTCCTGTTCGGAAAGTGGATTGAGATTTCTGATGAACAGTGACTTCCCATTGTGGTTAACATGGGAAGTAGTCTAATTTCTAAGGTATCATAGAAAATGACTTCCCATTGTGGTTAACATGGGGAGTGGTCTGACCTGGGAAACTAACTTGCGCCTTGACCTCGTGCCCTGGTAAAGCCTAGCGTTATCTTGTGTGCCACCTTGGCAGCTCAAGGAGGGGAGCCGCCAGCCCCTCCTTCCTCCTCCACCTCCTTTCGAAAGCTGGTTGCAGCTTGCAGCAAGAAACCGACCTCTGAAGTGCCCTCAAATTTTGTCAAGAAGTTAGACGCTATTCCAGAGATCGATCTGCCACCTGAACTTCCAATGAAAGTAGCTCTTTCCCTCTCTGAGCACAGACTTGTTGGTCAGTTCATGGGCCTTTGGACCTCAACCAGATCCACAGACAACTGGATACAGTGAAACTGGAGGCCGCTGATCACAAGTAGTGTTACATGTTATGCGGTTGGACGAGGATACTTCATTTTCAAATTTTTCTCTCAGGAGGATAGGGATCTGATCTTCAGAAATGGGCCGTACTTCATGGGAACCCAAGGACTCTACTTAAACCGATGGACCCTGAGCTTTGATCCTGCTTCCGAAGTTCCCAAGGATGTTCCAGTCTGGGTGAGACTCCCTAACCTGCCGATTCACTGCTGGAACCCCACCTCGCTTTAGGCAATAGGGAATGGTCTAGGACGCTACATTGACTGAGCAGAGCCAAGAGACTAGTATTCTTGTGCATGGATCTGTGTGGAGGTGGATCTGGAGGTAGGTCTACCTGAAGAAATTAAACTAAAAGTCGGTGACTGGCACCACTTCCAAAAGCTAGATTACAAACAGCTCTCGTTCAAGTGTAGAGGTTGTCATGAATACGACCACTTTTAAAGGAACTGCCCAAAGAAACCCCCCACAGAGAAAGAAGGGGAAGAAGGTTGGCAACTGGCCCAGAAGGGGAAATCCAAATCGAAGGGACAAAGAAATGAACAGACAGTCCCACCGAACGTTAGATCTTGAGGGACCAAGGAAACGGAGAACAGCTTCAGTATCCTGGCTAAAGAAGTGGATGAAGGAGAGTTAGTTCCAAGTAAAGATGCGCAAGAGGAAGAAAAAGGAGACCAGAACTTCGAAGACAAAGGAAACCAACCAACAGAAGAAGAAGGGGTGCAAAATAACTCCCCCCACAGACTATAAGGTAGCCAGAACAGAGAGGAAGGGGAGATTTACATAGGCAGTGACTCAGACGAAGCAAACAAAGTTTGGGTCACCCCAAAGAAAACAGAAAGGGACAAGAAAAAAAAAAAAGCTGAGAGGGATCAGAAAACCTAAAAAGATGTCCTCAATGGGTCACAACCCACCATCAAGCAGGTGATTAGCATTCATCAAACAAGGAAGCAAGCCAAGGCCTCCCAAGGAGGCCATCCCTCCCCTCAAGGTTTATAATGATCATAACCTCCTGGAACTGCAGAGGAATGGGCAGAAAAAGGAAGGAAGAAGTGCTCAAGGATATAATCAAAGCTTTGAAAGAAAATATACTACTACTCCAGGAGACCAAAATGAGCCAGCAAGATGCGCTTAAAACTTTGTTGAATGTTTGGAAAGGAAGCCTCAGAGTAGCTGGAATCGACAAAGGCGCCTCAGGAGGACTCTGCACACTGTGGAATGCCTCCAAAATAGACCTGCTTAGCTCTGACACATGCATGCATTGGATTCACACTAAATTCCTTCACAAAGACTCGGGTTACCAGGTAAGTGTCTTTAACGTCTATGTTCCGCAGCATTTGGGGGAAAAAAAACATTGTTGGGAATCCCTACAGGACTACCTCCAACAAAATAATCTCTATAATATCATTCTGGGTGGGGACCTAAATGTAACTTTAGCTTAGGAAGAAAAGAGAGGGGGTTCCATAGTGTGAGACCCGGCTCGAGAATGGGTAGAGGACTTAGCCTCAGCTTGGGACCTTCTAGACATCAAGCCGGCAAAGGGACTTTACACATGGACCAATAGGAGGATTGGTCTTGGGCACATAGCAGCCAGGCTGGACAGATTTATAGTTCAAAGCTCCCTCCTGCTACTAGGACTCACAGCAAAAGCAGAAATTCTGCCCCACAGTGTTTCTGATCACAAGCCAATTCGACTAGAAATTAACAAAGATCAAGTCAGAGGGCCCATCCCTTTCAGATTCAGCCCAATTTGGATACAAGACGAGGATTTCCCGGATCTAGTTTCTAAAACTTGGGCCAACGTTGTACAAGGCTTCGCCTTTTATGTGTGGGAGGAAAAAATTAGAAGACTAAAAAGAGCCCTGAAGCTTTGGGCAAAGAGCCAGCCAAGCCCAATAGCTGTGCGTATAGCAGCCCAAGCCCAGCTCGAGACCCACCAAATGGAGATGGAACAGCAGGAGATCATGCCAAAAATATTGCAACAGGAGGACAACCTTCAAAGGCAATGGCACAAGGCTTGCAGAGCAGAGGAAGATTACTAAAGGAAAAAATCACGAAGTCTATGGCTGAAAGAGGGTGACCGGAACACAAGCTATTTTTATAAACAAGTGGAAGCGAGGAAACAATACAAGGCAGTTACAGAAGTTCAAGTCCAGAATAAAACAATTACAGATCCAGAGGGCATAAAACAAGCAGCCTATGAAGCTTTCGAGGCGCTCTATACAGAACCAAAAGAAACAGAAATGGACCAGCAAAGGTACCCTCTCACTATTATCCCAAGGCTAATAAATGAGGACACCAACAATAAGTTGACAAGGGAGGTTTCGCAATAAGAGATAAAGGAGGCTCCTGATTAGATGCACCCAGACAAGGCCCTGGGACCGGATGGGTTTACTGCCAGATTCTATCAGCAGTGATGGAATATAATAAAAAAGGATTTAACCAAAATGATCAAGAAATCGTAGCAGAGCAGCAAGCTAGGAGGAAGTGTTAGGATATTTAGAAACTTAGGAGTTAGTTAAGATCTACTTGATCTAATATGTCGTTAGGTAAAAGTGTGTTTCTTTAGTATGCATTAGTATGAATTTGTAGTTAGGAAATCTGACGGTCACGATATGTTCCCGACATAGAGTGATCCGACGGTTCATACTCTCCTCGATCTTAGCAGCCATTGATTTGTGGCTTAACACCCGATTGGTCCATGATCTCTATTTAAAGAGCATGGAGGGTCATTTGCCGATGATCGATTGTGAGAAACTCTCTTGTAAAATCTCTCTGTAATCTTTTTCTTTGCATTAATAAAATGGTCCAAGTGGCCGCGTTGGCTGGGGCCGTGGATGTTTCCCCGTAGGGGTTTTACCACGTGAAAACATCGATGTGTTGATCTTTGATCTGTTTATGTGAGTGGTTACTAAAGGTGTTCGTCCTTTGTTGGAATACCTGTGTTGTCGAACATGGTATCAGAGCCTGTTTGAAGATCCACTCCTGTTGTAGATCGAGATCTTGAAGCCGAGTTGACTCATCTCCATTTTCTAGCATTTTTGTACATTTCTGGGCTGAAAGGACTGTTCCATTGCATCCAGAGCATGCTTTTCATTCAGGAACACTTTTCGTTTCACTCGAAAAGGTTTTCGTTTGCCCAAGATACGGCCATTACAGTCAGAATCCGGAGGTATACAGTCTGAATACGCATTTTTAAATTTTTGCAAAGTTTTGATTTTATTTCGGTTTGTATTTTTTTTTCCTAGCTACTACTCTTTTAGATCTACGTATGCTCTTTTCCCCGTGCCTTGTGCAATCTCGGCAAATCAGAAACAGATAGGAAAAGGTGCATCTTCCGGGTAAGCTAACCGAGATATTTTTTTTTCCGGGCTACTACTCTTTTAGATCTACGTATGCTCTTTGCCCCGCGTCTTGTGCAATCTCGGCAAATCAGAAGCAGATAGGAAAAGGTGCATCTTCCAGGTAAGCTAACCGAGATCTAACCCTTGTTGTCATCGAGAAGCGAAATTTTTTTCTTGTGTGAAAAGAGTTTTTTTGAAGCATGCTCTCCAAGGCCGAGTTTTTTTGGAGCATGCTCTCCAAGGCCATCTTCAACAACAACAACAACAACAACAACAACCCTCCTTCTGAACATTACAATATGTTTTGCTAGACCAGTTGGTTAAAACTTGCCTTATTAAGTAAGAGGTCTTGAGTTCAAGTCTCTCTTTTGTTATTTTTTTTTGAAAAAGTTCATGCTAAAAATTGTAAAGTGCATTTCAC
>ML776717.1:939894-963187 GCA_009831015.1 Picea engelmannii | reverse complement strand
TATATGCAAACACCCCATGAAATCCATTGGAAAGCAACTAAAAGGATACTTCGCTATGTTCGTGGTACTATTCAGTTTGGGATACATTACAGTTCAGGGGGGACTCCCTTATTGGTTGGTTTCACTGATTCAGATTGGGTTGGCGACCCTAATGATTAGAAGTCTACTACAGGTTATTTTTTCAGCCTTGGTTCAGGACCTGTCACTTGGGCTTGTAAGAAACAACAGGCTATTGCACTTTCTTCAACAGAAGTCGAGTACCGAGCAGCGGTAAATGCAAGTCAGGAAGCCCTGTGGCTTCGACAAATCCTTTCAAAGTTTGGATTCTAGCACCAGCATCTGACCAGAC
Source organism: Picea engelmannii (assembly GCA_009831015.1). Classification (NCBI taxonomy): domain Eukaryota; kingdom Viridiplantae; phylum Streptophyta; class Pinopsida; order Pinales; family Pinaceae; genus Picea; species Picea engelmannii. The sequence goes on along the minus strand of ML776717.1, from coordinate 962,838 downwards.
TTTGGTGTGACAATCAAAGTGCCATCAAGCTCGCCAAAGACCCAGTTCAACATCAGCGTAGCAAACACATCAAACTACACATGCACTTCATCAGAAAACTTATTCATGATCAAGTTATTGAAGTGCTCTTTTGCCCTACAGAAGATCAAGTTGTAGACATTTTCACAAAGTCTCTTACTGAAGCGAAGTTTTCCAAACTTAGATCTATGTTAGGAGTTCAGGAAGCTGTCATTAAGGGGGGATAGGCTCTAATGCCTCCTTCCTTCTCCTATTGTGTCATTATTGTAAATCCTTCAATCCTATCCAAAGTTGTTCTTAAGGGGGGATGTTAGGATATTTAGACACTTAGGAGTTAGTTAAGATCTACTTGGTCTAATATGTCGTTAGGTAAAAGTGTGTTTTTTTAGTATGTATTAGTATGCATTTGTAGTTAGGAAATCTGATGGTCACGATATGTTCCCGACATAGAGTGATCCGACGGTTCATACTCTCCTTGATCTTAATGGCCATTGATCCATGGCTTAACACCCAATTGGTCCATGATCTCTATTTAAAGAGCATGGAGGGTCATTTTCCGATGATCGATTGTGAGAAACTCTCTTGTAAAATCTCTCTGTAATCTTTTTCTTTGCATTAATAAACTGCTCCAAGTGGCCGCGTTGGCTGGGGCCGTGGATGTTTCCCCGTAGGGGTTTTAACACGTGAAAACATCGATGTGTTGATCTTTGATATGGTTGTGTGAGTGGTTACTGAAGGTGTTTGTCCTCTGTTGGAATACCCGTGTTGTCGAACTGGAAGCACCAATTCATCCTTCCAGGCACTCATCCTGAAAGAAAAAGGAGCACTTTCCTTCAATCAATTCAGACCAATCTCTCTATGCAACACAAGCTATACGATCCTCACCAAAGTTATATCCAACCGTCTCAAGGCACTCCTCCCTCTCATCGTTCCTGAAAACCAAGGCAACTTTGTCAAAGGAAGGCATATTGTCGATAACATCATCTTGGTTCAAGAGGCTATCCACTCTAGTGTCCGAAGGAAACAAAAAGGTATGGTTATTAAATTGGACCTTGCGAATGCATTTGATAGAGTTAGACATGAATTTTTATTTGAAGTCATGAGGAATTTTGGCTTTGACTCGAAATTTGTAAATTGGATAAAAGCCTACATTGGATCACCATGGATAGCCCCATTGGTGAATGGAAAGGTAACAAACTTCTTCAAATCCTCCAGGGGCTTAAGACAAGGGTGCCCCCTCTCTCCCCTTCTCTACACAATTCAAGCATCAGTCCTAAGCTACCAACTGGGAAACTCCCAAGTTCACAAAAATATCCAGGGATTAAGAATAGTGCAAGGGGTGAAAGACATAAACCATGCACAATTTGCAGACGATACACTGCTATTGGGAGGAGCAAGTCCGATAATAGAAAAAAAGTTTAAGGAAGAATTGGATGCTTATGTAGTAGCCTCCGGAAGTGAAATAAGCCAGGCCAAGAGTAACATCTACGGATGGAATATCACTCCAAATGAAATGCTGGGAATAACAAGAGCTCTAGGGATGGAAGGACACACTAATTGGGAGGCCTTTAAATACCTGGGAATCCCTATTTTTAAAAACGCCCCTAGAACCTCTCACTGGAACCATCTTGTAGAAAAACTAAAGAACAAATTTTCCTCTTGGGGGCCGAATTGGTTGAATTTAGTAGGAAAGGAAGTTCTGATAAAGTCTGTGGTGTCTAGCATCCCTATCTACCAAAGCTCGCTATTGTTATCCCCTGCCACAATCATCCAAAGAATCGAAGCTTTTCAAAGATGCTTCTTGTGGGAAGGAGGCAAGCAAGCAAGAAGGAATCTGCACTTGATAGGCTAGGAAAAAACTTCAAAGCCGTTCTGGAAGATGGTCACTGGAAAACCCTCTTGGAGTAAACTCGCGCTTTGGAGGAAATAATTTTGAGGGCCACGAGACAGAAGCTTAGAGTTCCCTTGCAAAGAAATGAAAAGCTCCCCTATCTTTGCGCTCTGCAAAAAGGCGATTCCTCATTTTAGGCCTCACCTTACCTGGGTGCCAAAAAGTGGTGAGAAAATCAGAATCTAGAAAGACTCAATAATGGGAGACCCTCCTTTAGAGAATCGACAGGATCTAGTGTGCCTCAAAAACTGGATGGACAGTCAAAATATTGTAACGCTTTCAAACATCTCAATCTGGGGGGAAGACAGACTTCAGTCCTGGCAAGGGTGGGGAGTGCCAAATAGACCAGCTACTCTAGACTGTCACTGGAATGCACTCAAGAGATGTCTTCAAGGAAGGCCCCCCTAAAAAATAAAGGCAAAGATGAAAGAGGATGGGGAAGGAACGCACGGGCTTATACCATGACAGAAGGCTACCAACTCTTCAACAGTGTCCCCACTGCTATGCCTAATCCGGCACTCTGGAAAGAAATCTGGAAATCCAACTCTCTCCCAAAAATCGACCTCTTCATTTGGACCCTGGTGCATAAGAGCATCCAAATAGGGGAGAACCTCAGAAGATGAGGATGGGAAGGACCTTTTAGGTGTCCCCTTTGCCTACATGTGGATGAAACTACCGACCATCTTCTTTTAAACTGTGGATTTTCAAAAGAAGTCTGGATGATGGAAACAGGCCCCCAATTTGCACTCAATTTTCCTCTATATATAATAAGCCTCCTTCTCCACTGGAACTCCTTTTCCCCTTTCTCTTTCAAGGGGAGGACCCAAGCTTTCTTGCTGTGGGGAATGCTCCCAAATTTTATCCTGTGGAACCTTTGGCTAGAAAGGAACCACAGAATTTTCAGAGAAAGCCAAAGAAGTGCAGCCATAGTCGTCACCAAAATTCAAGCTCTCCTGGGTGAATCAGCTCCTTACCTCTTCACTACAATTAAAAATCATAAGCTGGACGAAGCAGAGGAGCATTGGCTAAGCTAGTTCAAGATACAAGGTCTCGAGGCCCGAAAAGCAAGTGGTCCAATCAAAGAAGATTGGGAGATTAGGAAGAGCGAGAAGGATTTTGCCAGTTGGAAAAGTGCAATAGACACTCTGGTTCTCTTCTTTGACAGGGCCTCAAAAGGAAACCCAGGCCAAGCTGGGGGAGGGGGGATAATTGAAAATCTCACAGAGGTTACAGGAATGCGCTTCGCTATGGGCCTAGGAATAGAGAACAACAACAGAGCTGAGGCCTTGGCTCTGTGGCAGGGGCTACGTCAAGCACACAAACTCAGAATCCAGGAATTGACAATAATAGGTGACTCCAGAATAATTATACAAGCTATAATTAATCACTCCAAGACCCAAAGCATCACTCTAAATAACCTCCTTGACAAGATTCACCTCCTTCTAAGGAATTTTAAAACTTATAAATTTGATCATGTGCTAAGGGATCTCAATGGAGAGGCTGACAATGAAGCAATAGAGGCACGTTGCTGGAGGCAGGGGTTCTATTAGTGAATGAAGTGATAGAAAGTGTGAAGCTCCCTTGAACCTAGATCCCTTCCCTCTCATACACTCAAATGCAAGCTTTGGCAGCAGATTGGAACTCAGGCGAATCTGTAAGACCAGTACGAGACAGAGTTTTGGTTGGTCGAAGGGGTTTTCTCAGTACCATGAGGAAGGGCGCCTCATATATGGGGGAAGAAAGAGATCCACGTGCCCTCCCCCATAAATTTTGTAAATCTGAGTAAAATGATGTGAAGACATGAAGAGGCATTAAAGGGTGACCTCTCCCCTCTCATTCCATTCTCAAATCGAGTCTTGCAAGTCATTCAGAGTCGGAGAGAGCATGCAGCAGGCATCAGATAAGGGAAAGATGCGAGCAGGGGAAGGAATGACTGGAAATAGATTCCTCATCGACAGGCAAGCCGAGCATGGAGGATAGGTTGAAAGAGATGGATAAGGCTTTGGAAAACCTGAAGCAACTGCTCCAGCATCAATTGGATTTCCTGGAGAACTTGGACACAGAAGATGGCCAAAGAATGGAGCAACTTGAGGTAGATATTATCACCACCAAAATTGGATTTTCGGAGGAATTGGACAAACTACATAAGGAGCTAAAAAATCCTCAGCAAGAGTTTGAAGAAAGAATGGATTAGCTGGAAGCCAAGATGGCTCAGCTGAATAGTGACTGGACTCAAGACTCCAAGAATTAATCCTTCTCTTTAAGTAGTCTGTCAGTAGGTTCTGACCAGCAATTGGGAATTTGGTATAGTAGCCATTTCTGTAAATAATCTAGTATATTAAGAAGGCGTATATAACCTAGAACAGTGCACAAGTCTATAGCTATAAAAGTAGATTGGTTTCAGAAAGATAGGCCCGAAGAAATTCGAGGCCATTTTGTAATTGAATCTGTGGCCAGTCCACCTCCTTAATATAATCTATAACCGTTTTCGTAAAAAAAAAACATGGGGAGTGGTCTAGGGCAGTCTCTCTTCTTGAGGGTTACTCAAGAAGACTAGCCTGCCTCACCAGACAACGATTTCTCATTGTGGCTAACATGAGGAATGGTCTATTTTGGAGGTTGATGCAGGACAGTCTTTTCCTCTTGTGGTTAACAGAGGAAATGGTCCAGACAGTCATTCCTTAGAGTTTATACATTCTCTCCAGGGTGCACTTTGATTAGTGTAGTAAGAATGTCCCAGGGCGGGGAATGGTCCAGGGTCAACAATTAGGGACAAACATTCCTTAGGGTTTATACATTATCTCTAGGGTGCACTTTGATTAGTGTAGGAGGAATCTTCTAGTGTAGGGAATGGTATAGGATCAGCATTCCTTAGGGTTATACATTCTCTCTAGGGTGCACTTTGATTAGTGTAGGAATAATGGCCCAGGGTGAGGAATGGTCCAGGTTCAGAAGACATGATAGTTATTCTTCCTTGCTTGAGAAAAATAGTCCAGATATCTCATTGTTCTACTTTGAGGTAGATATTATTTCAGAGCTCACATATGTGAGTAAAATATTGCCCCAGATGATTCAGTTTATATCATAACATTGTTTATATGTAGTTTGTTATCAAATGTTTGTTATGAAGACTGTATGACAGTAGATGAAGACTACTATGGTGGATATGTTCCATTGTTCGTGATTCTACATTGTTGATCAAGTACTTGTGTGTTACTTGGTGTGGTCGTGTACCACTGAATTTTAGTTATGTACTACTATGGATAGACACAGTTGTGTTCTATTCTTGTTCTAATTGCCTTGAAGACTATCAACAATTTATTGGAGATAATCATAATCCAAACGAGTGATGAACAAAGATTTTCCAGACGGAAAATAGTTCAGAGAATTATAAGAATGAATCTTGTATCACTCTATGGTGTGAGTGACTAATCCTACATCATGTCTGATTACTCAGATGAAGTATGGTTTTGAGAGATGATGCAGCTGATGGTGATGGTGATGCTCATGATCTAGTCATGAGATAGTCTAAATGACTATGTTGATGCTACCGGGTAAATGGTATGTTTTTTGTGCTCAAGACCATTACCTATAATACCTCCCTATCTAGGAGGGAGTGTTAATATTATGGTAGCTGCAGGAGATATTTACCTCCACGTGTGAAATTGATGAGAATAGGAGACTCTGGAAAGGAAGAGAAAACCCTAATGAGTTGGCTAATAACCCTAGAAGTCTTGTCGGCTCAAGAAGATAATTTATATTAGGTTATTATCCTCCAAGAGAAGAAGTTGGCAAAAATCAATAATAATATACTGAACATAAATATACCTATAAGGAGAAGTCGGCCCCAACAAATCTGGTAGAACCACTATAAATACAGGGTGCCAGTTCTCATTTGACACATCTCAAAATTGCAGAGCAACAATTGGTGCGCACTACAGTGCCCAATTTGGTGTGCACATGTGGAGGAGAGTTGCAGGTGCAGCTGCTGTAGCAACCAGTTTTTAGTGTTGGCTTGGACTATCTCTTGGATAGGGTTTGGACTATCTGATTAGCTATTTTTGGTGCGCTATCCTTGGAGGAAGATGCGCTACACCTTGTTTGGCTATCTAGCCTAAGGTTTGCTTTCGGAGTAATTCTCAGTCAAGGTTAAGGTTCTCAGAGGGTGGCTTCGGCCTATGGTTGGATGACAAGGGTATCCTCAATGGTAAAATGAGCACACAATATTCTATATTCTAATAGGGAACCCTCGAGTAGAACATCCAACTCTATCGGGTCATCAAAGCAAGCCAGTTTTTTCATCAAGTAAAGTGGCTCACCGTAAGTAAGATTCAACAAAAGTTTCCCCATTTGATGGAGGAACTCGATGCAATGGAGACCATTTCTTCCTAAGGGGAAGGAATTATCTAGGTGGATATCGACGACCATCCACCTATTACAATAGCTCAAATTACAATTTTCATCTTGGCAATTTTTCTTCAGCTTTTTGGGTCCCAAACTTTCGGGGCCATTTTGAGGCCCTAAACAATGTTTTTTTGACTTGGAAGCACCCGATAGAAAAATTTTAGGATTTATTGGTCCATTCATAATGTATACTCCTCGACTATACCTTTCCAATGGGGTACCAAGTATACCAAACAAATATTTTATGCAAAAGCTGCGGCCTTGGGAAGTTGCTATATCAATTACCCCAATCTGGGCCCACAAACCTTTTGGCGTTTCATATTTTAGGGTTAGGGTTTTGGATGTTAACAGTTTTCTTATTTATTATTTATGTTAAAAATTCATTTAGAGCCTCATTGTAATCAACTTTTTGCAAATGAGCATAGTCGACACATCTCTCTTCAGAGATAAGCTACCACCATTCTAGCTAGCTTGTATGTTTTGAATTTTACACTATTTGTTCCAGACAGTCACTAATAAGATATGATTTTTACTGTATTACTATGTTCCTTGCAATATTTATGTGTATTTCCTTGTTATATATTTGTTATATTTCTTCCTTCATTTCATTCTCAAAATAATATGGATCATGGTAGCACTGGGTTTTGCATCGATGATCCACTTTCTCTATTCTGAATCATAGTGTGAGTCAAGGTATGAATCCTTTTCTTTAAGATCAACAAAAAATTATTGTTTCAAGTGATATTCCTCTATTTTGTGCCAGGGAATTTTTTGGAACTCACAACACTTTCCAGTGTCCTTTTTTGTCTTCTCATTACCCTTATTTTCCTATGGCTTGGACTGGTTATCTCAAGGTTGGATTTACTTTCTTTGTCCCTTGTTCTATGAGTTAGGGTTTCTTTTTCCATGCTTTTGTCGTGGCATATTTGCAAACCTGAACTCCCAATTACTTCGCTACTTAAATTTCTTGTTGATTTTGAATGCATATTGATAAGCAACTCCCAATTAAGAGATTTCCAAGAAATCCATCTTTATTTGGATGTACCTATGTAGGCCACTATGGTACTTTAAAACCAGGTGCCACTCAAAGTATTTTATACCCATATTTGAGCGTAAGGTATGGGTTCTCAAGGTATGAAATATGTTAGTGTACTTTGACACCATTTGGTCTCATTCATGATGCAGAGTCATCCATCTCATGTATTGGTCATCATAGTTTTTGATAGAGTAGAGCTCCTCCTTGAGCACATCTACAAAGGCTTCCAAAGTGGGTTCTCTCTTGAATGACGTAGATTCATATATGGTTTACATCTCCCAGTAACCTTCCCACCAAGATCTGATATGGTGAAGGGATTTAAGGAGTGCAAATGTGATATTTTCACCATCAGAAATTTTTTGGTTGGAGTAATGCCCTTCCAACATATTCAACCATTTCTCCAAAGGATATGCATCTATTTGGCCTTCAAATAAGGGGATATGAAAATAGTATTTTACCTTGAAGGGTGTCACACCTCCAAAATAGTTAGTCATCGAAGATGCCTCGGTCAACATCGGTAGTTGTCGAAGGATCTGGGAAAATTGGTCCATCATCTTATTCCCCTATTATGTGAGGGATTCCTCGAGCAATGTCTTGAAAGGATCTCATGCTCTATCAATTCTCTTTCTTCCTCCATGGGAGGTTTCTTGGGTTGGAAAGAGAATTTGTCCTCAAGCAAACTTAGCTTGAGACCCAAGTATCCATACCGTGACCTTGTTGGGGACATGCTCTAAGAAATGAAAAGGAGAAAATTTCTCTAATACCACTAATTTGGATTATGTTGAGAACGAAATGAAATATGAACAAAAATATAGCAAAGAACACATAAATACAGTGAAAAACAACTCATGTTAATGAATAAAATAACAAAACATTGTAGAACACAAACTGTCTAGATTGGTGGTAGCTTATCTCTGAAGAGAAAGAGATGTCGGATACACTCAATCACAAAAAGCATTACATCAAACTCCATTGCATGCTCAAAGGACCTCCTTCACCTCAATTATATATGAGAGAGTGAGAGGAGAATAATTCCCATGATGCATGTGAGATAAATTGGTCTAAGTTTGCAAAATTCCATAGGCATGTAAAACACTAGGAATTTCTAGGCGGTCACCCATCCCAATAATACTCTAGCCCAAGCATACTTAACTACAAAGTTCAAATGGCATTCAATGCATTAATACTATAGCCATGTACATAATACCATTAGGAAATCATTACATGATGAATGTAATTAACAAATGGAGATGGAATTACATTACATTCTCATCAAAAGGGTGAATATCGTAGTTTATCAAAAGCATAGGCTTGAAAAGGTAGACGACCACCGAGATCCACCTGGATCATACATTTACCCATTACATATACATTTAACCCCATATATTCCCCCACCTTAGGGTCATATCATATACATTTAGCCCCATATATTCCCCCCTTGGGGTCACATCATTGGTTTAGATTCCAGATATCAATGATATGCCCCAAAATCTCCTTATTGGATCATAGTAAGGTGCAATAAAAACACTTGAGAAGGACATAACCAACTAATTCAAGTTTCACAATAGGGTCCCCACGAACCTTTATTCACAAAGTTTCATAATATCTCTCTCACACCAGTGCACCTACTTGACTATCAGATAGTGTTAGTACCTACAAAAAACCAAAAACAAGGACATAGGTCAATTTTTTTCAATCACTCAATACACATGACTTGGCCTCCCATAGTCGTGTGGTTCGCACAACTAGTTAGTGAAAAATCACATAAATTTCTTGTGTGAATTTCCACTAAAAAAGGGAATAAGTTGCACATCTACATAAAGGATAGGTGCACAAGATTTATTAGTGATTGTTCACTAAATAATTTCTCCATTTATGTAGCTTCCCAATGAGAAAATTCCCAAATATTTTTTGTGACTATTCATGAAATAACCACAACTTTTGTACAACTGCCCAAAAAAATCCACTTAATACTTTTGCACGGTTGTCCCAATAAAAAACACACCATTCACATGAGATCCCATCAAATATCCATGCAAACCTACACAACTACTCCATGTTTTCCCACTTGAACCATATGTGCCAGTTCAAAAAAGGGCCATATGGGCCTAAATTCACCGCCTACCTTGAAAATTGAATGTGTGAAATGATAGGTTGAGTCAGGACCCCTTACCTAGCTCTCATTGACTAAAAAAAAAACTCATGGATGAACAAACAACAAGCTCTAGAAGTTTTTGGGCTCCACATGTTCACATACAAAGTGGGAAAATCACAAATGAGGTATCTTTGTGGGCCCCACCCCCTTTTATATGGGCTTATTAAAAATTTCCCCAAGTCCGTGAGGGAGCTCAAATGCTCCATTTTTGGAGTCGCTTGTGCTGTTGGAATAATGGTATTTCCACCTTTGACAATGTATGATCCATTCATCTTCCCAAAAAAATTTCCCTAGGGCCATTTTCCCCCACCAAACTTCAATAGATAGGTAGTTCAGTCCACTAGATTTATTTTTTATACTATTTTCACCATTAAGTTTCATATCAACAATACTTTCACATCGAATATTTAGTTTCATGTGTGTAAGTATTTACTTTGAGACCCTATTAATCTATTAGATTCATATGGCAGGTCCAGTCACCCTATCCCTTCAAGTATATACTTATTCAAACTGACATGTTTTCACTCCCTCTAAGATCATTACTTTTACTAGTATCACTCCCATTGAGTATGCCTTTAGGTTTTTATTTTATCAGTCGTGCATGCAAATTTGCTTAGTTCCACATGCATTCAATTGTTTCTAGCCAGTAGCACTCCACCCCCACGACTTTCCTGGGTTTTATCTCCTCTTGCATTATCAACACCCATGAAATTTATTCCCATAGGACAAGAGTCCATATAGTCTACATATCAAATAGTAAACCTCTTAATTCTTTCTCTTCATAGTGTGGACTCATCCCATTGGACTCCTAGTGGTTCACATTTTTTATGGTTGGTTTTTTTGAATGTGTTACTTCATTTTCATTAACCTCTCATCTCCCTTGAGATTAGTAGATCATATGAATTCCAATTCATCTTTCATTTACCCCCATGGACACCTAGCCAAATAGGCCCCTTCCCCCATTCACTCTTATTACTCTCTCCTCACATGGCCAAGACGTTTGATCATATGATTAGTGCACCCATCTTTGTGTTTGTAAATTATCCAAAATTTTTACATTCTTTCATTCATTAACAATTGTAAAAACATAATTCTTTACATGGGAATCATCAATACTCATACCATCACATTTGATGGAGCTTGTTTGAACCCAGTTGCAGTCCTAGTCACCCTTGGTTGGAGCATATGCATTAAGTCACCTATTCCTGCATGGTTTTATTTGATTGAAACACCTCAGGTATCTCAATACATATCACTGTGACCCCCCAAGTTGCCTCCATATACTACCTATCCATTTTCATTCACTCATTCTTAATCCTATTTTGACAAACAATTGACATATCTAATTGTCCCCCAGACATTATGTCCAATTGGTTTTTTTACTGCCACCATTTGTAATCCATCATTTATGCTCTGCCTAAGGGAAGTTTTGTGTCATCCTCATTAAACACCCCACCTACAGTTATCAAATTAATCCCCCATTATAGTTCGATATCTGGTTTATCCTCAAATGATTTCAAGGGACACCTTGTCCTTTATGGTCGACATCTTCATTCCTATTCACACCAACTCAATTTTCCTAGGAATGTTGATGATTCAAATTATATTGAGAAAAAAATGAGATACAAATAAAAATATAGCAGAGAACACATGAATACAGTGAAATCCAACTTCTATTAATGAATAAAATAACATAATACTATAGAACGCAAACTGGCTAGAATGGAGGTAGCTTATCTCTGAAGAGAAAGAGATGTAAGTTATGCTCATTCACAAAAAGATAAAAACAAATGGGCCACAAGAATTGCCTTTTAACATAAAGAAAGAACCCTAAAGGTCCAAAACCCTAACCCTAGGAGGTGAAGCACCAAAAGGTTTGCAGGCCCCAAGGTGGTTAGTTGATGCGTCAACTTTTTGGGGGTGAAACGTTTGCATACAATATCTGTTTTGGGAATTTAGTAGCTCATTGGAAAGACATAATCAAGAAGTACAATTATTGGCAAGGTGTGGGAAAGGAATGACAACTAAAGGCCCCCAAATGGCCAAAAAACATTGTTTAAGGCCTCAAAAAATCTCTGGAAGTTTAGGACCCAAAACTCATAAAAAAATGACCAAGATGGAGAACTGTTATGAGTCAGTGGAAGAGGTGGGTGGCCACCAATATAAACCTAGATGATCCCTCCCCCCTTAGGAAGAAAAGGTCCCCATTTCATCAAGTTCCCTTAGAAGATGGGGAAAATTTTGTTGAATCTAAACCTTGTTGAGACACTTGCCTTCCTGAAGTATCTATCCTTCTTTGACAACCCGATAGAGTTGTAGGTGATGCTATCAAGTTCCCTTCACCCTAGTTTCCACGATTCAATCCATGTGAGTTTGTGCAATGAACTTTATATTGAGTTATGTAGGGACGTGTAACATCCATAATTTTAATCCTCACAAATTATAATGTAATTGTGCAACTATCATTTAGGCTAGTGAGTCAATATGCTTGGGGAAAGAGCCTGTATTTATTAATATGGTCGGAGGTTGAATTAAGTAGTATGTACATTGAATAGATTAATAAAAGTAATAATTTTTCATTGCAATACAAGAGGTAAAAAAATGATGGGGGACTATGGTTCCACAAGAGAGAGGGGTCCAAGGGGGGAATTATTCATGGGTATTCATCTAACCCACATTCCTGAAATTATTATCATTGTGTATAACCATGTATTTTTTGTTGAGTGTTCCCAAAGAAAATCATTAAATTCATGTAAGAGGGTGGGTGTGAGAAGTCACATCCCTTATTTATTGGAGAGAACGGGCCTAAGTGCAATCATCCTTGGGAGGAGTCTAAGTTAAGAAATCAAGGGAGAAGAAGGAAAATCTGTATGCCGAAAGGGGACAATTTTTGTTGATTATTTGGGTTTGTTGTCATTGATGTCAACCCTTGAATAAAGTCTGGTAGTGAATTCCAATAGCACAATAGTTTGGGTAATGGACCCAAGTTTGTTTGATGGATAATGGTATGAGTTTTGATATATTTGTAGGAAATACTATTCTATATGGATAGTACATATCATGCCATTTCCAGTGGCATGTGGAACGTCACATAACTCCTCACGGTTAGAGAGTTATGGGCATTTGAAGTTGGAGAAACCTCATGAGTCATCTAGAATCCCCAAAAGGTCAAAGTAGTCAAAGTGGATACAAAATAAATTATTTAAATAATAAATTTAATGAATAAATTACTAAGTGGAAAAGTGGTTATAAGTGGGTTAGCACTAAAATAAGGAAAGTGGGTTAAGATGGTTAGAAGGTAATTTAAAGAATAAAGTGAAGTGATGAGTGTAGTATAAGTCAAAGTGGATACAAAAGAAATTATTTAAATAATAACGTTAATGGATAAATTACTAAGTGGACAAGTGGTTAGAAGTGGGTTATCCCTAAAATAAGGAAAGTCAGTTAATATGGTTAGAAGGTAATCCCTTGAGGAAGCTACGTGAAAGTAGAAATAAGAGGCAAGGCTCTCTAATTTTAAACACACTTGAGTATATTGAATATATACAAGTGATTGAGGTAACCAAAGGATATATAAGACGAGTTTTAGAGGGAAGTTGAAGTAAAGAAGGCAGAAATTCAAGGGAGGATAAATTCTTTTGATGATGCTTTCTAATGTATGTTATTTACAGGTCATCTCACCATTTTCGCAATAATTGTTTTTCTAGAATGATTCAAACCATGAAATTGGGAGGTTGTTGAGGAAACATATCCAAGTAGCCATGATACAAATTGCAGCTTGTGGTTCATTGTATTTTTGGAGTTACACTCTGTGGAAAATAGGTTTTGTGGCTAGTCCCGAAACTAGTCTAAAACATGTGTTTCGGGTAAAAACGTCATAACTTATTGATAACAGATTCAAATTCAGTAAGACAATATGTGTTGGTTATAGTACAATTTGTATTATTTTTTGTAACATTTTCAAAAACATACAACAAGTATTCTATGTGGGGCACTCTCTACAAGTTCGCTCTCTAAAATAAGCCAGAATTTAACAAGGTATGCCATTTTTGATATAACTCCTTTTCTGAGAGGTTCCAAGTAGTGAAACCTGCAGGAATTGGATAAAAGGAAATGAAGAACATTGTGTACTATTTTCAGATCTTTATTCATTACAGGTACATAGCTATGATTATTTCAATTTAGGGTTGTTGACTAATCCAAAATTAGTCACGTGAGACTAAAGTAAAGTTTGATGAAAATGCTAGTCTCTTGTTGTTAAAGTTAAGGAAGGTTTGTAGGTATGTGATCATATACACCAGGTCTATTACATAGTTACAAATAAGATTTGGATGATGAAATTGATGAGGGATTTTGGTTGAGGTATAGGTTGGTGCATGGTTGATGCACTTGTTTATGGTATAGGTTGATTACAGGTTGTTTGGACAGGTTATTGTGACAGGTTATTTGTACAGGTTTGGTGCATGGTTGATGCATTTGTTTATGGTACAGATTGAGGTACAAGTTGATGTATGGTACATGTTGGCACAAGTTATTGGTACATGTTGTTATAGGTTGATTGGTATAGGTTTACATTAGCATATCTCACAGTGATAGTGTGACAGTGGTTCCATCATTCTACTTCTACGTCAGGGATATTGTACGGGGCAAGGACATGTGGTTGTAGCCACCTTTTGGTTGTAGCCAGAGAACATAGGGGGATGTAGCCTCCTTTTGGTTGTCTCCAAAGAATTGGGGAGTTGGATCTTCCCTTAGGTTGTAGCCTGAGAAACTAGGGGGTTGGAGCCTCCTTCCAGTTGTAGCTGGAAAACAAAGAAAGTTGGTACTTCCAATGAATGTAATTCTTAAAGGAATATAAGAAAAAACATTACGTGGTTTTCTTCCACTTTGGGTTTCCACGTAATAACATTGGTGTACTGTGTATGTGTATGATTTCTCATTTGTTCATTGTTTATTTACTCTACAACTATTGGATGATAATTATACATTGATATAACACTTTCATTTTGTGGTAAAAAATGATTGAATTGCTCCTTAGTAATTCAACAATTGGTATCAGATCCGGTTCCTTCGGGAAACAATTTAACTATTGGAAGGAGATCATGGATTATTTTGAGAATTGAGTACCAATGTTTAGTGGTCATAATAGTTTAAATTATGAGATGTGGAGAAAAAGGACGAAAGTATTTTTAGAGACACAGGGGCATTATATTTGGCTATTAGTTGTTACAGGATATGATAGTTCAAAAAGGGAAAAGACTGCAGCCAAGAAGGAAGTGAAGAAGAACAACAAAATAGCAATGGATTTCATTTGGGAAGGACTACCTAATCCGGTAAGAGAAAAGGTTGGTAAATGTTCATCAACCAAAGAACTTTGGGATAAGTTACATGATATATATTCTTCACCCATCACAGATTCAAAAAATTACAAAGAAGATACAGGTACATATCAAGAAGAATTGTGTTCACCATGTCAAACAGATTCAGAAGATGAAGAGTACATAATCACCAGAGGCATGTTGATTTTCTTTAATTGTGAAAAACGTGGACATCTTGAAATAAAATTACATGAAGGAAATAAAACAGAAAAACTAATTAAAAAGGAAGACAATTATGACGCAGAATTGATTAGTTATTTAGATGAACTATGAGAAGAAAACAAGTCACTCAAGAAAGAATTGATGAGACAAAAGGAAACTGTTCACATTTTTTAAGAATCTGAATAGGTCATCGAGAACTTAAGAAATCAGCTAGAAGAAGCCAGAAAGATTGAAGAAAATATTGAATATCAAAAGAAGTATTTGGAAGCCAACATAGAAGCACAGAAGGAAGAAGCATAAATGAGAGAGAAGATATTGACAAATCATCTTAAAGAAATAAATAACAATCTAAACCAGCTTGAGGTAGAGTTTGGTCAAGAAGAGAAAGGACTTGAAGAAGAAATAATCACATTAAAAATCCATCTTGAAGAAGCGAAAAGAACAGAAGAAGTCATGAAGTCTCAGATGATGAAGAAAGAAGAAGAGGTTGAGCACCTTAAAGAAGAAGTTGTCACATTGAGAAGTAAAATCGTCAAGCTCAACAAGAACGTTGAAGAGACAAAAACATCCACATCAGTCACATAGAATGAAGAGAAGCACTCTAGTTTGCCAGAAAAGAATAATGAATAAAATAGAAAGAGTTATGCATAAGTACTCGAAGGAAGGAATCATGGTCAACCAGAATCTAAGAAAACTATTGAAGATACATCTTCAAGAAGACCATCCATGTTCAAGACACAAAGAAGCTTCAATCATGATCATGATCAGTCAAGGCAAAAATTCATAAGGACTACACCGCAAATAAGATCATTCACTCTGAGGTATACAAATTTCTTTTATGGTCATTGTTTTTATTGTACTAATTTTGGACATAAGGTTGCATATTGTAGGGATTATAAAATAAATGTTCAAGCAATAATTGCCTATGTGGCCCCACATAACATTGAATGTTACAAATGTAATAACTATGGAAACATAACTAGTGATTGTAGAAGCATGATAAATTTTGGAATAAGGCCATGAATGAAGAATTGGATAAAATAGAGAAGAATGACACTTGGGAATTGGTTCCAAGACAAAAGAATAAGAATGTGATTAGCAAAAAGTGGGTATTCAAAAATAAATTGAATGAAGATGGACAGGTTACAAGGAACAAAGCTAGATTGGTATGTAAAGGATACGCATGGGTTGAAGGAATCGAATTTGAAGAGACATTTTTTCTAGTTGCCATAATGGAAGCAATTTGATTGGTTTTAGCTTATGCATTCTCCAAAAATATTAAAGTGTATCAGATGGATGTGAAATCGACTTTTCCAAATTGGGAACTTGAAGAAGAAGTTTACATCAAACAACCAGAAGGATTTCAGTTTTCAGAGAACGCAGATTACGTGTGCAAATTGAAGAAGGCCTTGTATGGTCTAAAACAGGCTCCTAGAGCATGCTACTCTAGACTATATAAATATCTACAGTAGGCAAGGTTCTGAAAAGGAAGTGCAGACAAAAACCTCTACATCAAGGTAACTCAAGATAGTATTTTATTAATTGAATTTTATGTTGATGGTATTTTTTTGGAAGTAATGATGACAGGTTAAGACAGAAATTTGCAAAGGATATGTAGAATGAATTTGAAATGTCATTACTCGAAGAACTATCCTTCTTTCTAGATCTTCAGATACATCAAAACAACCAATGAATTTGTATTTTTCAAGCTAAGTATATCAGAGAAATGTTAAAGAGGTTTGGAATGGAAGATTGCAAACCAGTTATCACTCCTAAGCAAACCAGTTGCAAGTTGAGAATAGATGATGATCCAAATTCTACAGACCAGAGGCAATATAGGTCAATGATTGGAAACTTACTATATGTGACGACATCGAGACCAGATGTAATGTAGGCAGTTGGATAGGTGGCACGATTTGAAGCAACACCAAAGGAATCATATATATTAGGAGTGAAGAGAATTTTCATATATATCAAAGGAACAAAAGAGTTTGGATTATGGTATCCAAAAGGAAAGGATCTATCACTTATTTCCTACACAAATGCAGATTGGGCAAGTTGCATTGATGACCAATGAAACACCAATGCAACATCATTCTACTTGGGTGAGTGTTTAGTATAATGGCTAATAAAGAAACAATCATTAGTATCCTTATCTACAACTGAGACAGAGTATATTGCAGCAACAACATGTTGTACATAGTTTCTATGGATGAAACAAACTATGAAAGATATACATGTTGAGTATGATGAGCCCATTCCAATCTATTGTGATAATACAAGTGCCATCAGTATCTCAAAGAAATCGGTGATGCACTCCAAGACGAAGAACTTTCCAATCAAGTATCACTTTCTATGGGAACAAGTTGCAAAGAAGAACATCATAGTTGAACATGTGGGCACAAAAGAACAAGTGGCAACCATATTTACAAAACTAATTCCATGAGAATCCTTTGAGTATCATCGCCAAAGACTCAGAGTAATTTCTACTTCAAAATGAATTCTTTTGAATTCTTATCTTATATGTCTTATATGTACACGAGGAAGCACCATAAAGAGGACAGTTTAGGTTGGGAGATCAGTTTTAGGAAGATTTTAGGGGGAGTATCCCCAAGGACAATTCAGTTAGGGGGAGTAGCCCTTGATGGAAAGATACCTTTTCTATTGATGACAAAGGGGGAGAAATTTATCAGATTCAGAGCATAGAGACATGGTTTCAGAGGGAGCGATGGTCATACGGGGAACATGAGTGATATGAGTTCACTATTGCATCAGAGTGTTTTCATCAATTCCAATGGGGGATATTATTGATTATTTGGGTTGGTTGTAACTGATGTCAACCCTTGAAGAAAGTTCGGTAGTGAATTCTGGTAGCACAATGGTTAGGGTAATGGAACCAAGTTTGTTTGATGGATAATGGTATGAGTTTTGATATATTTGTAGGCAAGACTATTCTAGATAGATAGTACATGTCATGCCATTTCCAATGGTATGTGGAACATCACATAGCTCCTCACGGTTATAGAGTTATGGCCATGTGAAGTTGGAGAACCCTCATGAGTCATCTAGAAGCCCCAAAAGGTCAAAGTAGTCAAAGTGGATACAAAAGAAATTATTTAAATAATAGAGTTAATGGAGAAATTACTAAGTGGACAAGTGGTTAGTACAAAAGAAATTATTTAAATAATAAATTTAATGGATAAATTACTATGTGGACAAGTGGTTAGAAGCGGGTTAGCCCTAAAATAAGGAAAGTGGGTTAAGATGGTTAGAAGGTAACCCCTTGAGGAAGCTACATGAAAGTATAAATAAGAGGAAAGGATCTCTCATTTTAAACACACTTGAGCATATTGAATATCTATAAGTGACTGAGGTAACCAAATGATATCTAAGCTGAATTTCAGAGGGAAGGTGAAGTAAAGAAGGCCGAAATTCAAGGGAGGATAAATTCTTTTGATGATGCTTTCTAAGGTATGTTATTTACAGGCCATCTCACCATTTGCACAGTAAAACTTTTTCTAGAATGATTCAAACCATGAAATTGGGAGGTCGTTGAGGAAACATATCCAAGTAGTTGTGATACAAATTTCAGCTTGTGGGTCATTGTATGTTTGGAGTTACACTCCATGGAAAATAGGGTTTGTGGCTAGTCCTGAAACTAGTCTAAAACATGTGTTTCAGGTAAAAATGTCATAAATTCTTCATAACAAATCCAAATTCTATAAGACCAAATGTATTGGTTAAAGTACATTATTTAGTATTTTGTGTACCATTTTTAGATCCATACAAAACATATTCCATGCGGGGCATGCTCTACAATATCACTCTCTAGAATAAGCCAGAATTCAACAAGGTATGCCATTTTTGATATAACTCCTTTTCTGAGAGGTTCCAAGTAGTGAAACCCGAAGGAATTGCATACAAGAAACTGAAGAACATTATGTACTATTTTTAGATCTTTATTCATTACAGGTACATAGTTATGATTATTTCAAGTTAGGGTTGTTGACTAATGCAAAATTAGTCATGTGAGACTAAAGTAAAGTTTGATGAAAATGCTAGTCTCTTGTTGTTAAAGTTAAGGAAGGTTTGCAGGTATGTGATCATATAGACCGGGTCTATTACAAATTTACAAATCCGATTTGGATGATGAAATTGATGAGGTATTTTGGTTGAGGTATAGGTTGGTGCATGGTTGATGTACATGTTTATGGTACAAGTTGATTACAGGTTGTTTGGATAGGTTATTGTGATACGTTATTTGTACAGGTTTGGTGCATGGTTGATGCATTTGTTTATGGTACAGGTTGATGTATGGTACATATTAGCACAGTTTATTGGTACAGGTTGTTACAGGTTGATTGGTACAAGTTTACAATAGTATATCGCACAGTGATAGTGTGACAATGGTTCCATCATTCTACTTCTACGTCAGGGAGGTTGGACGGGGCAACGATAGGTGGTTGTAGCTGGAGAACATAGGGGGCTGTAGCCTCCCTCTGGTTGTATCCTGAGAAACTAGGGGGTTGGAGCCTCCTTCCAGTTGCAGCTGGAAAACAAAGGAAGTTGGTGCTTCCAATGAATGTAATTCTTAAAGACATATAAGAAAAATCATTTTGTAGTTTTCTCCAGCTTTGGGTTTCCACGTAAAAACACTGGTGTACTATGTATGTGTATGATTGCTCATTTGTTCATTGTTTATTTACTCTGCAACTATTTGATGATAATTCTACATTGATATAACACTTGAATTTTGTGGTTAACAATGATTTAATTGCTCTATTACTGATTCACCCCCCCTCTCAGTAATCCAACAGTTTTTACATGTAGATTTTGGACAACAAGAAAGGGTTGAGTGCTGGGAAGAGCACCAACCATGTTTTTATTTAAGGAAGTCATGGTTTGGTTGTGCTTGATGATGAGAAAGAGGCCCGTGTGCTAGTAAAATCATTTGTAATCCTATAGTTCATTTCTTATTGAGGAAATGGCTCACGAGCCCTTTGTGGACTATTGTGAGCACTCTTGAATTAACTGAGAGTTCTTGGAGCCCCATTTGAGATATTTCTAGCCAACCGAGTGCACTAGAAGAACTGACAAATGAATGGTACAACTTGAGGGATTGTGAGCAGTGAAGGGGGTACATTTCTTGGGTTGTGCGGGTTATGGGTAAAATAGCTAGATGATTGGACCTGCTGTGGGAGTAGAACCTGGGTTTTGGGGCTGCTATGTGTGGAGAGTGGAAAACTAGGAGGGTTGGATCTCATTGTGGACTCATAGCCTTAGCTTGGGGGTGGCCTTTTGTTGAAATAAAATGAACAATAGTGCTTATGGTTGGGAGGTTCATCATTTGAACACAACCAATTGGTTAATTATTAATAGATAAGTTTTTTGTTGTTTTTATGATGATGTTCCACTACGCAAATGGTTTATATGAATGTTGTGTGTTTGTTGTCTGCTTACTGGATGCATTCATGTTTTTTAATATATGTTTTTAGATGCATTTAGAACTATTATGTCAATCAAATGGTTAAATATGTGTGTTATCTATAGTTGCTAAGATACAAGGAATTATTAAGTAAAAAATCTTATTTTTAAATATGTTTTCCACTTTTAATGTTCCTCAGTTGGACTGGGGTGTGTTACAAGGTCAATTTCTCTGCCATCTCTGAGGTGTCCATCAAAGGTGGGAAATATGGCTGAAGTAGCTCCACATTAAATACTCAATTCAAAAGACAAGGAAAGGAGGAATACTCAATTCAAAGGATTGTCACCCACAACCTTGGTGATAGTGTAAGGCATGTATCAGAGTGGTCTAAGCTTTCCGTGGGAGCCTATGAGGTGCTCTTTCTACAAATGCAACCCCACCTTGTCACCAACCTGAAAATTGTGAGGAACCCAATGTTGGTGATGCCATTTCTTATACTTGGCATTGGCCTTCTCTAAGATATCATGGAACTATTGTTGGAGGTGTTTGATCCATTCAAATAATTTGGTTTCTCTGTCTGCCTTGGTTTGAGCATGGGAGGACTTTGTCTAGGAAGCAGAAATGGGTATAACTACATCAATGGGGGCCAATGGATGGAACCTAAAGCATACCTAAAAAGGGTTGTGGCCAATAGTGATATAGAGGGATTTTTTATAGCTATATTGAACATATGGGAAGATCTCATCCCATGTACATGGATGCTTGGAGTTGTACATGCGTAGCATATGAAAAATCATCTTGTTGACCACTTTTATTTGTCCATCTGTTTAGGGTTGAAAGGTATTCGATTTGGTCAACTTGGTGTCAATTAGAGACCATAGGAACAACCAAAATGTGCTAAGGAACCTGTTGTCCCTATCTAAAATGATGGTCCACAATAGCTCAAAATGAACCCAAACATGCGCAAACAAGAGTTTAGCAGGGGATGCAACTATGATACTCTTTTTATAGGGTGTTAAAATGGCCATATTAGAGAGCCGATCAACAACCCAAAAACAAATTTGTGACCATGTTTGTTGGAGGGAAACCTTCACTTGTATTCCATGGAGACGAACTCCTAGGGCTTGTTTAGTGTAGGGGGAGGAGTGTACAACCCCTTTTTATTGATGGATGGCTTAGCAATGGCGCAGGAAGTGCACAACCTGATGTACTAGTCAATGTCATGTCAAAGATTGGGCCAATAGAAATGCTTCTGAAGTATTGTTGTATTCTCCACCCTAAAGTGCCCTACCACCCAATTGTAATGTTCCTTCCAAATTAGTTTTGCTCGCTCGCATGAAGGAACACACATTTGGTCAAGATAGCACAAGAGTGCATCTCATAGGTGGGATTCTGAAACTTGTTTCCCAACATTCAAAGTCTGATAAGTTGAATCAAAGTCAGAGAAACTATTATAGAACTATGGCCATTCAAAGGTATTATGTACACATGAGTTAAGAATTATGTTGAGGGCCACAACTGGGGGACGACTAAGGAAATCAACAAAATGGTTGGTGTTTCCCTTCTTGTACTTAATATTTAGGTGGAATTGTTGCAAGTATGTGGACCATTTCTTATGGTGGTTATTTTCTATCTTTCCTTCTGTCCACATTAATTGCATAGGCTTGTGATTAGTGTGGATGATCATTTCCTTGCCCATAATGTAATGCTTTCATTGCCATCATGCCTGCACAATGGAGTACATGTCTTTTTCATAGGTGGGATACATGTGGACAAAATTAGAAAGTGTTTCACTATGATATGCAACTAGATGTCCATGTTGAGTGAGGATGACACCAATAACATATTAAGATGCATCTGTCTCGATCTCGAACAATTGTTGTAGATATGACAATGTGAGGACTGGTGTGAAACAAAGACAATTATTTAGATCCTAGAATAACAAAGTTACCAACTTAACGAGAACTGTGACCTCAAAATGAGAACTCTAGCCCTTAAAACCCATATTTTTGCATAAAAAACATGAAAATCAACCCACAAATAAAAAAGTGGCGCTACCGGTAGCACCAGTTTTCTATCCTTGGTTAAAATTACATATATTTTCAAGCATGGCCTTAAAAACTTGTATAGACGATAAAAAAAACCTTAAAATCAACACCCAAATCAAAAAGTGATACTAACTAAAACAAATTTTTTTTCTAACATTAAAATTATAGATATTTACAACCTAATTGAAATTTTGGCCTTCACAACAAATCCCTGTGAAAATAAACAACTCAAAATTGGACTCGAAGTGGTCACTTGAAAATTTATTTACAAAATTATTATTTTTTGTTTTTGTAAATTTACATTAAAAATTAAATAAATAGAAAGGAGAAAATCTTTGCATAATTTTTTTTTTTAAATGAAAGAAATAACACATTTAAAAAAATATATTCAAAATTCAATTTAAGAAAAAAATATTAAAAAAAAAAA